>APFE030610616.1:118513-189925 GCA_000404065.3 Pinus taeda
ATAAAGTTTTGGTTGCATGAGGACATGCAACACCTTCACAGTGGGGGTATGTTGAGCCTCAAACCTACACTTCTTTATACATCCTCCCAGCCTCTTTTTCCTATTCATTTCCCTATTTTGCCACTCATTCCCTCCATCAATTTGCTCAAATCATTGTATTTTAGGACTTTTTACATGGTTTTATAATTATGTTAATGACTGTGTTTGGTTTAGAATTTTGGTCCAAGGTGTTGTGTTCCGCAACTCATACAGGGTTTACACAGGGTTTTCAGCAGCTGATCCTGGTTTCCGCAGCTGTTTTATTAAACACTATGTTCCAGGTGTCCTCCGGGAAAAAGAGCCACATGGGCAAGTTCGTGGAACCAAGGACATGGTGTGTGTCCCTCCAGATCATCCAAACCAGTCATCCAAGCCCGTGGTCAACGAGGAGGCAACTTTAGTCAAACAGAGGTCATTGGCGGTGGCACGACTCTGCGTGTTTTGTTTTAGAGCGCGTGAGGAATAGGTGGCATCGTCCTCAGTTATGAAAGTAGTGGGAGACATAATCCAACAGCGGATTGAATGCCCACGATGACCGTTTCCTAGATCCGAGGACGTAGCATGACTACGTGTTTCAATTCAGCTGTTCAAATTACTTAGATTTCATTAAGTTAGTTCACCTTCTACAATTATAAATAAAGCGTCTTTGAACGCTGGACAAGTTAGTTGTTAGCTGTTGTTTTTATACCTTTGAACTCCCACTGTATTTTCCTATTTTATGCGCAATACATGAGCAGACTGTTATTCCATTTACGCGTGTGTTTGAAACAGTTGGAGTAGGCAGAGGGCCCCTGTTTACAAAAGGCCTGTACAGTGTTTTTAGTTTCTCGCATTTCGTTTTCTTATTTCATGTATATAATGCCTTTAATTGCTGTGTTTTAGATAGTTGTACATACATTTCAATTTCTGCTTGTTTACATTTCTGCTCTTTTTCATGACTGATCAGTGTGTTATGCAGGTTTCTTAGTCGTGCCCGGGATAGTTTTATGCTTTTCTTTTGCACAACTAGTGACATGTGTGATAATCTTGTCTATGTTGCTGACCTTCTTTGTTTTGCAGCCTTTATTTCATCATTATCATTTAGTCAATTTGCATATTTGTTTTTTTTGTTTTTAGATATCAAGTTGTTTATCTATTGATGGTCTCTTCTTTATAACTTAATATCTTTAGTGAGGACCAAAACATCACTTAATGCAGCTTGGTTTAGTTGTTCAGAAACTCACAATTGCTTGACTTGTTTTTAATTGTTTATCACATGATACATTCAGTTAAAAGGCAAGAAGTTAAGAAGAAGTTAAAGTATTTGTGACTAGTCTATTCTCTTAGATAGATTTACTTTAGTTTCACATTGCGTAGTTGTTATTTGACATAGATTTCATTTGCATTTCCTTGTAGCAACAGAGGCACTGGGCCAATGTCTTAGTCTTTTATTTGATGCCTTTACTTTCCTTTAAGCATTGATTTCATTTCAAGCTTTCTTGTAAGAGTACTTTTAAGTTGTAAAAAGCACATCACAATCTCACACACTTCACTCACTTGATTTTGAGTTTTAAGAAGCACATCACAATCTCACACACTTCACTCACTTTATTTAGTCACACCACATTAGGAGAGATATACTTGAAAACAACCCTAAAAAGTAAAAACGACAAAAGCTTAAGAAATAGTTGCCTAAGTACATACAGTACACCTCACTTCATCAGCTTACGAGCCCCGGGTTGACATTTAAAAAGTTGCAATTTAGGTATCACTAAATTGACCAAACACTCAGGACGAAATTTGTTTGTGGATTTTCGGCTTGGGTTTGAGGATTTTTCTTAGTTTACTTTTGTCTTGGTTATCAATTTTCGTAGGACTTATTGGCAGCATTTCAACACAAACTCACACCAACATTTGAGGCTTTGTATAGACTGTTTTGTGCATAAAAGATTATTGTTGTCAATGGATATTTTTTTGTTTTGCCCATCTATTGTTCTAATTTTGATTGAAGCTCCTATTTGCATCAAATCTAAAATGATTTTTGTAGAGGGAATTGAGGGCTAATTTAAAAACATCGATGCACATGATTAAAATTGAAGTCTAAATTTGTTGATAACACTCAGATAAATTTGTTGATAGCACTCAGAAACTTGTTGTGAACTAACTCCATGTGGAAGTTACGCGAAGTATTTGAGAAATTCATCACTAAAGCGTTCGTTTGGATTAATATTCTAGCATAAAGGAACACATTTCCATTTTTGAGTAAGCAGTATTTCATCCAAGGAAAAAGGAAAAATTTTAAAAATAGAAACTACAACATTTTTGAAAATCAGTCACTGTTGTCATTTTCAAAATGCCCATTCATCACAAATCCTTTTACTCCTTCACTTGAAAGATACTTCGAAGTCTTCCTTGGGAATCTTATACAGATTTGACATTTCATTAATTTGAAAACATATAAGGGAACATTAAAAATATTAATTTAAAGAACATCTGGTGGATTATTTAAATTCTTATTAACTTCCTTAAGAGCTTGCAATTTCATATTGTTGGACGCCTTTATAACTTACTCATCTACAGGACACAACAAAATCTATAAGGCAATGCTTTTCACCATGCACAAAAGTTAGCTAACAAAAATAGGGAGTAAAATTACTTTTCATGGTTATTTCTTTATGAATAGATTGACATTAAAATCATGATTGAGTCAATTTAAACACTTTGGTTGTCCTTAATCTATTTTATTTGGTACGAAATTTTTGTGTAAGAATCATGAAGGAAATGGCCATTTCTTATTGAACACACTTATGTTTTTTTTGCCAAGATTTTTTACAGGTTACAAGATAATCAAGTGATCATTAAGGAGATTAAGTTGTGCACAATTGGTCTTCACAAGACTAATTTCATGAGAAATCCTAAAAAAACAAGTCCATAAACATAAACAAAATTACAAGTTTTTGCAACTTCTTGTAAAAGCTTAATGGTTTGGCATGTTGCATAACAGATTAGTAAATTCGACGCAGGTGGTTGGTCAACTCTAGTGAAACTCAACAGTTTTAGTTGAGATTTTCATGCCATAGTTCATTTTTTCTAGCAAGAGTCATTATCCATTCCTCACAATCCACATACACTTCATTACATTTTCATTAATCTTAAACCACCAATGAAAGCAACAAAGCTCATTTACAAGCTTTTTGTTCCACTTTACATATCCATTGTCAATTTCCTTTTTCCTACCCTTGCAAATAAAACCTTGCTTCCATACACCATTGAATCCATAGTCCTTGAGTCTAAATATTTTTCTAAAAACACCTTGAAGCTTGCATGCCTTAAGGGCAAGCTATCATGCTGATAAACAAGGGAATACATCAGTGTCACTTGTTCGTCAAACCTTTTGAGTATTCGACAACAAAAAAATCAATCATACTTAGAAAGATGTGTTCCGGGAATCTTGACTCTCATCCACATCAAAGATGGGAGCTCTCATGTTGACTGGTGGCATCCATCAATAGCCACTAAGTTAACAATTTCTTGTTATGTTTGACACTGAAACATTTAATCACATAGCAAGATTTGAAGACTTGAAGACCCATATTTTGTAGCAGATGAAACAAATTTCCTTTTGTTGTTTTTCAGTTTCTAAATGACTTGAGGACAAGTTAATAAATAAGGTTGCAGGGAAAATGTAATTTCTGTATTTTATATACCTTCCAAGCCTTATACCTTTTCAGCCATATTCAACAGACTCATCAGATTCATCAGACTATCTAGCAGAAGATCCAATAGTAGATATGACAATACAGATCCATATTTCATGCCTTATACATTTTCAGCCATATTCATCAGATTCATCAGACTATCCAGCAGAAGATCCAACAACAGATACGAAAATACAGATCCATCTTTCACCCACAACTTGCAGAAGAAGCTTCAGATCAGAATTGCAGCAGCTGAACATGCATGATTCATCCACTTCTTTAAGTAAGTAAGGTATGATGTTTTCTAACCTTTAATATTGAAATTCTTTTTAGATGCTAAAATGATGATATTTGGAAAATATTCCACTATTTCACTATTCCCTTTCTCATTCATAATTGCCTAAAACCATCAGTTGGGGGGGTGGGCGGTGTGGGAATTGCACACTTCATTTCTTTCTCCCATTCATATTACATCTTAACCCACATAGTCTTCCCATAATAAAAATTACTACAAAATGATGAGCATATTAAATGACTTCTTGAAATGATTGATCTCAACAAAGTAAATAATGATTGTAACACAAGAACGAATCATTAAAAAGAGATCTCAACAAAGTAAATAATGATTGTAACATAAGAACCAATCATTCAAAGATGAAAATTCTTTGCAAAAATAAAAGTTATCAAAAGATGTGCAAAGTTAAAATGAATTCCATCATTGAAAGATGGTTGTTACACAAGAACCAAACATCTTGTAAGAGGAAGCTCATCTAAGAATCAAATCAAATGAGCCATTGTAGTAGCTTGCATGAGGACATGCAAGAGTCTCAGTTGGGGGGTATGTTGGGCTTCAAAATGTCATACAAATATCACTCATTACCAAACATTTTTCACCTATGCTTCCATTTTATCACTCATTATTCACTACCATGTCACTTCATTTTCCCTATTGTTCATCATTAATGGATCTCATTTATATCTTCCAAATATTATTTATTTTCAAGCATTTTTAAGAGAAATTCTTGATTAAATATTAGAAAATAATATATTTTACTTCATATATGGAAAGTGGATTGTTTTTGTGACATGTGTAGGTACAAAAGATGCTTCCAAGGCACCTTTATGTGGCCTTGAATGATCAAATTCGAATTTAATAAGATATGCCTAATGGAGAAGATCATGATCTCATGGAGAAGATCAAGGACAAAACGGGTTTATGTATCTAGATGGTTGAGAGATATATGGAACTAAAGAGAGATTAGTGGATCATCATTACGAGTTTGTTATCGCATCCCATTGTATGAATAGGAGTACAATCTCCTCCATTTGTAATTTTTTAAGAGTTCCATTTGTAATCTTAGAGTTTGTAATCTTAGAGTTGGTTTGTACATCATGATGGATATTTTGAAATAAAGAATCATACTTTGATTTTGTTACTTCTACATTTGAGTCTCCTTTGAAGTGGTCTGCTTGTGGAGTTATGGAGGGTCCCCATGGCCTCACTTGCATGCCTATTTTAGGTATAATTTAATTTATGTTTTTATTTCATTTCAGCTTTTAAGTTCTTGTTAGATATTCTAATTGTTGGAAGAGAGCTTAAAATTCATGTGTTCTTGTAAGGGAACCTTAAGACCTCTGACAAATTAGGCATCTCTCTAGTTTGTTTAGTTGTTGGAAGAAATCTTAAAATTCATGTGTTCTTGTAAGGGAACCTTAAGGCCTCCGACAAATTAGGAATCTCTCTAGTTTTTTTAGTTGTTGGAAGAAATCTTAAAATTCATGTGTTCTTGTAAGGGAACCATAAGATCTCCGACAAATTAGGAATCTCTCTAGTTTGTTTAGTTACTGGAAGAGCTCTTGTCAAATGTGTTCTTGTAAGAGAACCAATAGATCTCAGACAAATTATAAATCTTTCTAGACCTATAGGTGGTACTTCTAAGTTTACCTTCCTGGGTTGACATTAATTGAACTCTAATTTACATCTGCATTTTAGACCAAACAGTCATCATGTAGAAGGCCTCGTAGAGATCTCTGTCATCCTCCATTTTCTTTCTAGCTGTACATTCAATCATTCACATTCGCAATTCACATTAACAAGAAGATTGCTCTAATACCAAACTTGATCGATATCTTTTTATTTCATTGATGCATTCAAAATTGCATATAAAAGTGCATGTAACCATAAAATGCATACACAACATAAACATAAATGGAAGAAAATCATGAGGAACAAAGCACAATAGGTTGATAACGAGGTTCACCTAGTGTGGGCTACATCTCTGGGCTTTTCTCAAAGTATGGAGGATGCTTTCATTAATCTTCAACAAAAACAAAATTACATGCATGTACAAAACATACCTTATACCTCCATTTCCGAGGATGGACTGAAAATGCACACCTATGCTGAAGAAATGCACTGCAATGTTGAATCCCGGACGTGAAATCGTGTCAAATGATTGTAAACTCGGCCCCTTTCTGCCATCGTCAAAATATGCACCCTAGGGAATCTCAAAGATTCACCAAAGATTCATTCTCGATGGTTGAATGCAATTCTGTTGCTTATATGAATAATATGACTTCACCACTAGCATCCTTGCAAAAAACTATGTAAAATGAGTGTAAAGTCAACCTAGTTCTGAAACTATCATTTTTGGGTCTCCAGGGAATCTCAAAAAATTCTCAAAATTTCACAAGGATTCCTCTCTGCAATTTGACTAAAATTATGCTACTCAGATCATAAAACCAATGAAGTTGGTACGATTCTATCACTGTGAAAATTTCCCCCCAAGGGAATCTTTTAGATCCCTCATGATTCCAAAAATATTCCTCTCTACAAGTTGACTAAAGATCTACAGCTCAGATGAGGAAACTGATTACACCATCAGATTCCTTGTGGAAAACTAAGGAAAATTACTATAAAGTTTATATACTTTTGCCTCTATCAAAAATCAACCTCCAAGGGAATCTTTTAGATTCCTCATGATGCCTATGCATCAGGGTTCCGCCTCAGTTTTCATGCTAGCTCTAGGTTTAGTGCACTCTCTCCCTTTTGGCAAATGGCAGATCTGAGTTTAAATATACAATCATGGGAAAACATATCAAGGTGTGGCCCACTGGGTTGTTGGCTGGGTAACTATGTTTGGAGGGGGAAGGCTAGGGTTCCAACCCTAAGACCTTCCCCAAAATAGTCAGTTTTTTAAGTTCTCAACATGTTTTTTTTTATAGCTAACTATTTATATTGGGGTCGCCCATGGGTGAGTCGATCGGCAGGCCAAGTAGGTTCAAATCCCATTGGCCCCTCCACACACATTATGTATATGATATATGATTGGTGAGGGTGGCATCTTGCTAACCCACGTTTATTTTTTCTATTATATAATACAATGTGGGAGTTGGGGACCCGACTAGCCAGATTTGACCTCCAGTCAACTAGCCCCCTTCCTTTATATATTTTGTTTTTAAAAACAATTGGTTAAAAAAACTGTTGGCCAAATTTTGGTTCACTAGAAATTTTAAAGAGGTGACAAATTCACGTATTCCAGATGCCAAAATATGTCACCAATAAGTGCCAAATTCTTGGCTCATTAGTCACCGCAAAATTTAGTCGAACCTCCAAATTTATCATAACTCCAGACTTAGTTGGCACTTTGTCAAATTTACCAAGGGGGCATAGTTTGTCCAAAACTTTGATTGGCCATAACATTCACATATGATGTTGAATTGAGGTGATGTGCGATGAGATATTCGATCTAACCTTAGTTTCATTCAATCAAAGAAACTTTATTTTTGAGCCTTTCATGAGCCCTCTTTGATTTTTGAGTGTCTCTAGAGCCACCTGGATCATACTTAGCCTCAATTACGAAGATTCTAAAGATTAGGAAAGGATGTATGCTTCTCTGCCATATATTAATTGAATAAGATAGAATTTTTACTTTTAGAATTAAGTATTTACTTTCTCAAAATATGTTGAATTTATTGTTTCAAGGCTTATTTTATTATTTTTTAGTATTTATAGACCCTTATGCATTGGTGCAAAGAATCGAGAATTAGTGAAGACTATAGACTTTCATGTTTTTAATCAATTTTGTATTACCATCTTTTTCCAAGACCATTTTCAGTGTTGATGTGTGATGAGCTATGAGATTTATGTCAGGACATCATTTTAATTACTTAATAAATGCCTTTGATATTATTCTATGACATGTTATTTGATTCTGAATGAAGATGTGATAGTTCTATTGAATATTTCTTATGACAATGTTGCAATATACATGATTTTATCATTAGGAATTAAAAAACTGTTAATTTATTTATTACTGGGTTATCATTGCAATCTAATATTCAAATATAGAAATATTTTCTCTTGTCTACGAGATAGAAATTGTTATTTATTTACTTTATATTGTGCATGCATACATATTTCAAGAAATACCAAAAAAATTGTTTGAATAGATGAAAATTTGAAAATATTTTCGAAATTTCTATTTAAATCTTCAGCCAAAACTTATCAGTTTGGTTTTCTGGATTCAATTCCAATTAGGATTTTAAATCTCGTGATATTTTGTGTGGTACTATTCTCATTTAAATCCTTTAATTACTATTATTATGATTGATTAAATCACTGTATAATACTTTGTTCATATTCTGTAAATTAATAGAATATATTGCATTTTTTTTCTTAACTTAGTTATATTTTTTCTTAGTTTAAATTTAGTTTTAGATAGGAAACTTGACCTTTGTTATAGAGGGTATACGGTCATACCAAATGAAAAAAAGGTCTAATTGGAACTTTGATTAGCCAAATACTCACTTGTTGTAGGAGGAAAGTTTCTACCTAGCGACAATTCCTTATGTAAATTGGATGCAAGGATAGTGTTCGTTGGATTCATGATTGTCACTTGACCCTTGTTGAAATTAGTAATTCTTATAATATAGAAAACTCATCTATTTCTTGTTATAATGTTTACCATTGTATATGGCACAATGGAGTTACTATTATTTTCAACAGTGTTCTATAATTTTCCCTGGGGAGGTACATTCCATTAGTTTTCGATGCAGTATTATTACTTGTAATGTATGTGTTTCATTATGTCTATGCAAACAGTTATGCCTATGAGATGGAGCAAAATGTGACACCTAATTTCACGTCGAACCTAGGTTCAACATGGGTTGTGCCCAAATTTCCAGGAAAAAAGTTCTGATACACAAAACTAGCACAAGGAGTTGTGGAAATATTTGCACATTTATAAAACTTCCCTGCCATTCGCGATGTCATTGTATTCATCTGTGTCAAGTATTTAGTTGTGAATACAACTGCAACTAGAGAACTCTTCTTATTTAAGTGCATTGGTACCAAAGGAAAAAAAATTGTAGAAATGAATTGCTAGGTATGGCTGTAGAGACAAACAAACATGGAATGAGGGTTTTGAGAATCAATCACTAAAATTCCATAAATATTGTATACTGTCAGATAACATATACACTCATGATATCAATAATTGACTTGAGATTGAAGAAAATGATTGCGATCGTGCACACAGTATCATATTTTGATATCCTCTTTTACAAAGCCAAATCTATTGTTCTTTATATGTTCTTTATATTGAGTCAGTTCAATATCGAGTTTCTTAACCTTCTCATTACTTGTATCAAAACTGTTGTTAATATGCATGCATAGGAAACAAAAATAAAATAATTAAACTCATTTTAATTTCCTGCAAATTATCATCTGAAAGAGACTTGTCAAGATATATTTATGTAACAACTTGTTTAATAGGATATGGTTCAATTCTGATCTTAAAATACACATCTATTGGTTTGAAATAAGTTAAATATGTATCAATAATGACAAAAGGTAATTAATTAAGCTTATTCTTCAACTATTTGCCAAAAAAATTAAAAAAAAAATAACATACAGTCTCGACAACAGTCTTGAACTATTCACTAAATCAATTAAAAAAGAAACTGACACTCTGGGTAGCAACTTGAAGCATTAGAGGAGGGGGCTCCTGTTCTATATTTTTATTAAAGGAAAACACATACAATAGCTTCTCTGATACATAAATTCCATGAAAAATGTGAAGCACATGGATGAATAGATTGTAACAAACCCGCTTACCTCACTAACGAAGGGAAGTCATTATTGGCAAACCTAGTTCCCGTTATCTGCTCATGGAAACGGGATTAGCAGAGTTGCACTCTCGGTTTTCTTTTTTTTTCTTTTCCATCCACTTCTATGGATTTCCATCCTTACCTTTCATAGTTATAGAGGATGGTGATCACCAATTTCATGTTTCCATGCAACAATTCACTACAGGCCTGTGAATTCAATGGATGGATGGATGGTCAGGTTATACACAACTCTTACTTCAAAATGTCATCTTTCTCTTGACTCACGACTTCCCAACCTAGTCATGGTTGGTTCATAATAGAGCTTATAACTTGGGGTCCCTCTGACCACCCAACCCCTAACCTTCAACCTAGTCAGTTCATCATATCACCCACATGTCCTTCTACTGTGCATATAACCTAACCTCCCAACCTCTGACTAAGTCATGGTTAACACCACTTTTCTTATGTTATTATCCAAGTATTACAACATCCTCCAATCTCTAGGTTATCCTCTTAGATGTGTGGTACCCATAGATAATCGATGTCCGATGTCTAATCAGGAAAGAGGAGAATATGACTCCACTAATCAAAAGCTTTCCCACTTGTAGTCCTAACTACAATAGGATAAGTCTTATCCATTCCTTTCTTTAAGTTCTGGGTTTCTCTCCTTTTCTCCACAATAAATTCCCTTCCTTATCACTCAAGAATGGATCGGTCATGGGTCTTTAGCTCTGCACCATACAAAACCTTCAATAGAGATTTATGCACTCTTCCTAGAGATCGACTCTTCTATTGCACGAACTACCTAGAGTTAACCCCCTTGACTGCAGCTTTCTTTCATGAATCCATTTAGCTTCTAGATCTACATCAGGACCTCTCCACACTATTGAAGTCATACAAATATGTTCCATGATATTACCCCTTCTAAGCTTAGGTGATAGCTACATTGAAGGGCTACTATTCCGCAAGCCTTCCCTGCATTTGAGTAGGGAATTTATCGCATGCCAACGTAGGTGCTCCTACATCTCTTATATATTAGAAGCATGTTGTGACCTTACGGAATGCTCCCACCTCGCCTACCACATGCCAATTGTTCCACAATCCTCATGAACTCTCTCAACAACTCCTCAAGACTACTCATGGGTAGCCACAACATTTTGCTATTAGCAGGGGCTTGTGACCCTCATTGCCAAATTCACTATGGTGGGAATGGAGACATGTGCATAAGAAAGGCTAAAGACCATGGAAGTATGACAACAAGTCATGATCGACCCCTAGACACTCCCTTGATCTTTGGCATATTCTTTTCCTGTCGGCACAACACTTCGTAAACAAATACCCTAATGTAAACATTTACCAACCCTCACGAACAGAGGGTCTCTCTTATAAATTTGTACATTAATACAAAGGGTCTCATAACCCACTTATTCTAACTGATCGTGGTTTGCAACTAGAATAGATCATTGAGCTCCTTAACTTTAGTTATTGAATTATGTATAAGACCGTTAAGCATTTAGGAAACACTGTTATGGAACTCTTCTCCACTCTGAACTTTAGACGCTCTGTGATTACTATTGTTTAGGATATTAACTTATTTATATTTTCATGTAAGCATAGAACACATGTACTCATGCATAATCATATCCATAATCATTATGCAAATCAAGGAAATATCCATTCACAATTTCATCACAAATATATACATAGAAACACATATTGTAGTCCATGTTTATCCATATCTATTACAATGACAATATAGCATAACCCATTAATTGGAAACAATAATCATACAATATTTGTATTTTCATATGTAGAGAAGGTGAGTATTTCACTATGACTCTCTACTTAATCATAAATTGTTACAACCACTCTTACTTATTGTTGTCACCCCGAAGCCAAATTCCAGGCTTTGGAGGGGTTTTTGTTACTAGCACCACAATCCAGCTACTAGATGTGCTATGGATTCTAGAGGACCTCCTTCTTCAATACCCACATTTATTTTTCTTTATTATTTCCTACATGGGGAGTTTAGAGCTGCCTAACCTCACCCCCTTGTGCACATATGGTGTTTCACCCTGTCCTAAGGAGTCCATAAACCTTTGTACTTGTCTGATCAGTAACGATGAAATGTGATCAAACTTGTCTTTGTCTTGGCTTCAACATGGCATTCTACTAAGATTTTACAAGGTCCAAGAGTAACTAGCTAAACCCACAACCTCCAGGAAATCCCAAGCTCTTACTCGGCTCCAAATATTTCATTCCACCCACAGGTTTTAGGGACCCAAGATATTACAGGGATCTAGATACCTCTTGTCTCAATTGACAACCTCTAGGGACCCAAGTTGTTACAAGGTTCCAGGAGTCATACCTAAACCCATAGCCTCCAGGGAACCCAAGATATTACAAGACTCCACATAGATATACTCAACCCACAACCTCTGGGAATAGAGAAACAATTCCCTTCTCTTCACTACTACTTGCTAGAAGTTTTTGTTGTTCATTCACCTCCCTTTCTTCCTCACTATGATTCTCCAGTAGAAGTGAAGCTTCTGCTTCTTCCCACTTTGTAATCCTCTTGCAGGTTGTGAATTATATTTTCCTTCTTTCCCATGCTCCTAAATCCCCGTCTCCCTTTATCCACGTCCTCTTTTCTGAATGCCTCACTTTGTTTCGGGGAAACCTTCATCCCCTCCATTATTGTTTTTTCATTGTTCTTGTTGTCCCTCCATAAATTTTTTCCTCTTTTTCTTCTTATATTATATCAAGAAAGCATGGTCATGAGTACTTTCCTTAGGCCATTTAATTTCAGGAGCCAATCTCTTTACTTCATTCATTCATCAACCTTTAATGTTTGTCCTCATGTTCAAGTATCTTATTTTCACAATAACTGTATCATCCATAGAAACAATTCTCCATCCCCGGCTCTAGAATCGATGTCCCAAGGCTCAGTCCCCATCTTCTATTATTTTAAATATTGAAAAATATTTACATCATTTTTACAATGTGGCTCATACCAGAACCTTGGGTGGGATTGTCACATAGATAATAAAATTTTATTCAAATTATGAAAATTCACAATCACCGGCTCTTTTACGAGAGGATTTTTCTAAGAGTGCTTGGATCGGTGAGCTAGGGTTGCGAACTTCAGAGTGGGTTCTACATGGAGGGACGCAAGGGAGGGAGCTCCACTCCCTCCTTTAAGTAGATAGTGGCGGGTAGAGGCAAGAAACTAGTTGAGGAGGACAAAGATCCTCCAGAAGATGTAAGGCAGAGAGATAAAGAAGAGGGGCAGAATGGCGCCAAAACTAGGGAAAAGACTACACTAAAGACAACGAGATAGAAGATAAAGAACAGAATATAAAAGGCAAAGCACCAAAGGGACCATGCAAGCCCAAAAACTCAATCGCGTCGAGTGTTGAATGACCCTACGCTGTGGGTGCATAGGGACCACATGCAGACGTATGCAATAATTTGTAAATTCATGGGCTTATGGCCCACTAAAAATCTCTACAAACATGGATTAAATACAACTAGAAACAAAAAGGTAGCGTAGAACTTCACCTGGGATAAAAGGATTCTTTACTGTAGTTTTTTCAAATACTTAAGACAAGGACAGAGTGTTTGAAAGAGGGCCCTACTTCTACGCAGCTATAGGCCTATATATGCGACCATGGGTGATGAATTTTGTCCCAGAACGTGAAACTTTCACCTCGTTTCTTGTCTGGGTAAGACTCTACTCTTTACCTTTGGATTATTGGTAAGTGGAATCCTTATCTACCATAGGAAATAAGCTAGGGCGTTTTGTCAAAGCCTCTGAGACCACTAGAAAAGTAAAATACACATCCTTTGCAAGGATATGTGTGGAGATGGACCTCTCTGGAGCCCTACCAGATCAGGCAATTTTGGAAGTATTGGATGAAGAATGGGTACAAATAGTGGATTATGAACACGTCCCTTTCAGATGTCGTAAGTGCCATGAGCATGGTCACTTATTCAGAGATTTCCCTCTAAGTAAAATAGGAAACATAAGTAAAACTAACACCATGAAGGATTCAAAAATCTTTCATAAGGTGGTCTAGAAAGGAAAAGGGAGCAAACAGGGACTGAAACTACCTCAGTTAGACAAGCATCAAGCCAGTCAAAATAGGTTTCAAGCCCTAGTAGAGGAAGAAGTGACGACACAAGCAGATCAAGACTAGGGAGGTAGTCCAGTGGAGGAAGAGAAAGAAGATAACATGGAGCAAATAAAAAATATAAATAAACAGAAAGAAGACATGATGAGTGATGTAGAACTAGAAATGGATCAGTTAATGACCCTGAGTGATATGGAGATGGAGTATCACAAACTACGGGAAATTCTAGAGAAATAGAATCTAGATCTAGAAGGCTTCTTGAAACAAGGAACCAAGGAGGGAGTGGATTCGTTACCTCAAGAGGAGTTCCAAAGAGTACAACAGCTATTCATCTGGAAAACTCAGAACAAAAGATCCGAAGAGCTAAGGAAAAATGAAAAATAGGGTAATGAGGGAGTGAAAGATATGAAAGCCACACGAGGATTAGCACCAAGAATCCCAAGAAAGAAAAGAGGCTGGAAAAAACAGAACGAACTATTGATGGAATGTGGGAAGCTAGTGATAGATTTAGGTAATATGAAATACCTATCCAACTACTCCTTTACAAATCTTTGATAATGAAGTTCACTTCTTGGAATATAAGAGGTCTAGGTAGTAAAAGAAAACAAAGATTATTAAGTAACAAAATGAAACAAGTAGCCCTGGATGTGATCTTCATTCAGGAAATTAAATGTTCCATTCAAAAATTAAAAGAGATTCACAGTAAATGGCTCAACAAATTTGAGCTTCTAGAAGTCAAAGCAAAGAATACAGTAGGAGGAATTCTCACGCTTTGGAACCCCCAAAAGATTGACACGATAGATGTCGAAGCATCTAGAGAATATATTTCAGTGGTCATTTAGCCAGTGGGAGATAAGGAAATGTACCTGGTTACGAATGTGTATGGCCCCCAAAGGATGGAGGGTAAACTCTTGTTTCTAGATTCACTGCAGAAGCTCAGGGAACATCACACAAAACTCCCCTGGATCCTAGGGGGTGATTTCAATATGATAAAAATGCTATCGGAGAAAAAAGGAGGAACCAGAATCCTAAACAAAGATTCTTGTGCTTTTCAAACCTTCATAGATAGTATGAAGCTCGTGGATATCGCTATGAATAATGGTACTTTTACCTGGAACAATAAAAGAGGAGGAGAGTCTCAAGTGGCCTCCAACTAGATAGATTTATAATTTCAGAATATTTTATGATCAAGGACAAGGACATAGTTACGAGTGTTATTCCCTTTGGAGGCTCGGATCATTGGGCGGTTCAACTGGACATTCAGGGAATTGGAAAACCTAATAATAGACCTTTTAGATTCGAGAATATCTGGCTCTCCCACCCAGACTTCCATAACAACATAGCTATCTGGTGGACAAAATATTTGGAAATTCAAGGCAGAAGAATCTTCCTTCTTCAAAAAAGACTCAAACACATTAAACTCTGGCTCAAGGAGTGGAATAAGAAGGAATATGGCAACATTTTTGAAGCAAAAATAACTATGGAAGGAAAAATGCAGAAACTCAACCAAACCCTGATTATATAGGGTTTTGATAAGGAGCAAAATGAAATGGCAACTAAATATCATCAATATTAGGAGAATTTATGTAAACAAGAGGAGAATTTTTGGAGGCAGAAATCCTGAGTGAAATGGCTAAAGGAAGTAGATCACAACACCGGATTCTTCCATAGATCCACTATGGCGAATAGAGCTCACAACAGGATTTTCTATTAAGGACAAGAAAGGTAACATGCTCAGCATGCATGAAGAAATCGAAGCAGAACTGGTTCAACACTTTCGAGGCATTGCTCAAGAAACTTGCTCTAATAGAGATCAATCCATCAGGGATATTTTTATACATATACCTAAGTTGGTTTCCAAAGAAGACAATTTCAACCTCAACAGACCAGTGTCAGAAGAGGAGGTCAGTGAGGTCCTTAAAGAGATGCAAAATGGCAAGGCACCAGCTCCGGATGGGTTCAATATAGGCTTCTTCAATGCTTGCTGGAATATAGTAAAACAGGACATTTTGAACGTGGTGGAAGACTCAAGAAGGGATAAAACTATCCTAAAGGCGCTTAACACCACCTTTATTGCCCTGATTGCTAAACAGGATGTGGCCCAAACTCTTGAAAGGTTCAGACCCATTGCCTTGTGCAATGTTGTCTACAAAATTATTTTTAAAGTGGTTGCCAATAGACTCAAACCCCTTCTTCCTACCTTGGTGTCAATGGAACAATCAGGATATGTGGAAGGCAGACAAATCCTTGACAACATCATTCAAGCTCATGAGGTGGTTCACTCGTTGACAAACAATAAGAAAGATGGTATGGTCATGCAACTGGACATAGCCAAAGCCTATGATAAACTAAACTGGACATACATCAGAAAAGTTCTTATTGCTTTTGGGTTTGATCATAACTGTATCAAATGGATTATGGCCCTAGTTACTTCACCCAGTTTTTCAATCCTGGTTAATGGATCACCCTCGGACACTTTCAATCCTTCAAGAGGCTTAAGGCAAGGAGATCCACTCTCTCCCTTTCTTTTTATACTCATGATGGAAGGGCTGGCACGAAAGATCAAACATGCCAAGGTAGTGGGTTCGGTCAAAGGTCTCTAACTTTCTGAAGAGGGTCGCACTTTAACACATCAACAATTTGTGGATGATACCTTGTTGCAAGGAATCCCCATGGTCAAGGAAGCTCTTGCCTATAAGAAAATCCTGAGAGACTTTTCCATGGCTTCATGTTTGGAAGTAAATCTATCTAAATCTAAGATCTTCTTCTTTAATACTCACATTGCTATTAAAAGAAATATAGCTATAATTATGGGCTTCCAAAGGGAGCTCCTCCCCTCGAAATATTTGGGAGTTCCTCTTACAACCAAACCCTTACACAAGAGCATATGTGAACCTGTAATTAAAAAATTACAAGACAAAGTCAGGATATGGACTTTTAGATCTCTAAGTTTGGTTGGTAGGTTAGTGCTAACAAAAGTTGTCCTTCAATCCATCCTTGTCTTTATGCTATCTGTTCTCCCAGCTAGTCAAAGTGTCCTTCATCAGCTCAGATCCATTCAAAGAGACTTCCTTTGGGGTAAGGGGGAGGAACGTAAGAAATGGGCCTTGGGAGCTTGGGATAAGATCTCCAAACCCAAGAGCTTTCAGGGGCTAGGTTTGGATGACCCTAACATACTCAGCAAGGTTCTAGGAGCTTTCAGGGGCTAGGTTTGGATGACCCTAACATACTCAGCAAGGTTGGGGCCGAGACTTTTTCCTTGGCTTGTTCTCAGTTCCTTTGGGGGTTCTCTCTCCTGTGCCACTTTTCTATGTGGTTTTTTGTAAATTTTTCACATTATTAATGTTAAAGAAGGTCCTACTCTTGCTTCAGCAAAAAAAGAAAATTCACAATCACCACAACCCCTTTTCTGTTGTTTATCTTTATTCCCTAATCTGATGTAAAGTGGAGCAAATGTGAAAGTGTTGCAATTGTTTTCTTATTTGTTATAAGAAATAAAATTTCTATTAAAATAATAACTAGAAATATCAATAAAAAACCAAGGAAAATAGTGAAATGTTTTTTCCTATTTAAATTAAAAAAAAACAAAGACACAAATGTCATTTTGGAAAAGGCTAGGTAAAAGTCATTTTTACAAACAAAATGTTTTTCCATCTGTTATCCTCCACAATATCCCAAGGATAAGAAGGGAGACCGAAGGAGGTAACCTCGAATCACTTGGGTTCAGCAGCTAGCCCTGCTAAACCAGAGAGGGATCTCTCTATGAATTCAGAGCCAATGATGAGTGGAATGGGAAACGATGTTAGGCTAGATATGTTAGGCTCAGGTACGGTTTTTAGTTTTTAGGTTTTGATGTTGGATAACGGGTGAAAACCAGGTAGCTAGGTCAAAGTATCAAAGGTTATAGCAACAAATATATAGAGGAGCAAGGTAGCAATGCTTTTGTGATGAGTTTGGGGTTTGTCAGTGTAGTGTAGTGTTTCAAAGAAGTAAAACATCTTAATGAGCATGTGCATCAGGAATTCATTAATAAAGGAGGAAAATTACACAAAATGATGTTCCCATCAAAACATAGCTTTATGCAAAGAATTATGTTTATAAACTTTAAGGAAAACCACTAAAGAAATAAGATATGAAAGTAGAGATGTTTATCATTCAAATAAAACTAAAATAAATAAAATACATCACAAACTCACTACACGTGGATTCCTAGATAATAGTTGCAAATTTCTCCTTTGCTTTCCTGAGTAAAATGTTGAAGTACAGGCTACAAGTGTTCTCAACTCTAATGTCAAACTTGTTCTATGATTGAGAAAATGATACATATAGACCAAAAAATCATCTCCCTCCTCTCAGGGGTCTAATCCATGAGTCTAGGAAGTGACCCATGAGGTGTTCTAACCAAACCCTAATGTCTAAGGAAGCTAAAATAACTCCTTCATTTAAACTTTGACTCAAACTACTCTCATAAATGAGGCCTAAATTTACATTAAAACAACATAACAAGCCTATTTACCCATAATTACATCATAGTTTTATCAAAATAAAGTAATTACATCATCAAAACTTGAATCCTACTGATAAAACTGAGAAAAAGCTCTTAAAGGAAAAAACACATTGAAATCAGTGAGAAGTGCAGCATGCCAGGAGAAAGCACAATGAATTGGGAGAACTGATTTTTGAAGGCCTTCCCAAGGTCCAAATTCTGATCTTAACGGCTCATTGGAAATATGTGGATGTTTGATACATGACAGAATCTTCAAGAGCTAAAAAGGGTTACTTCTAGCCCCCCAAAATGGGATTCTCCTAGAGGTACTCTCAAAAGCACAGCATGCTCTTCAACAAGAGGGAAAAAAGGTGATTTTTAGGTAGTTTTTGGCCATTTATAACTATCAAAAATTGTTTAAGGTCTGCTCCCAAAGTCTACATGTGATATAAAAGTCATGAATAATCTAAATATGTAAGAAAAAATTCATTTGGAACTCTCCATCAAAAGCTAACTGTGTCAAAATTTCCAAAAATTCATAAAAAACACAAATTCCTCCAAATCTATTCAAAATTGGTTCATGAAGTCCTGAAGTGATATGGTATGCTACGAGGGATTCTTAAGCAAGCGAATCCAACTTATCATTCTCCTTTTTCCTGATTAGGGTTTCCTTGAGTTTTTCCTTCAACTGCGTGATCTTGATCTTGGAAACCAGATTCCTTGTGTAGTAAGGAGCAGCCATGTGAATTTGCAACCTGTTGTCCCTGTTAGCCCTCTTAAGAAGCTTTTCCAAATGAAAATTCACCTTATCAAGCGAAAACTCTCTATTTTCATTGATTTCTACTGCAATTAGGTAAACTAGAGTCATACACTCTCTTTGTTGTTGAAGTGCCCTTTTGAGCCCCGCAGTCCTCAGCCTCTTCCTGGTCACCTTCTCCTAATACTCATATGAATCCTCTGTATAAATCACTACTTTTCCCTTTACATCCTCTTTACCAACATCAACCTCATACTTTTCCAAGAGTAGTTTTTTTACCTTCAATTGTTGATTCTCCTGCTCTAGGAATGAAATCATGAAATGGGCCTTAGATAAACTATCCTTAAGCTCTTTGATCTCAATATATTTCTCCATTATGACCTTCTCTATTTTATTGTGCTCCTCATTAACCTTCAATTCAACCATATCAATGTCAAGATGGAAGGGCTTCTCATCTTGCAAAGGTGCCTCATGTTGTGATGGTGATCCCTGTTCTGTAGGTTCTTCTCATGTAAGCTTGGCACCTTCCACAATATGTGGAGTAAACACCAACTTATTGCCTCTCTAATATTTTTGAGTCACCTTGGGCCTATATTCCCTCTCAATTTTAGGTCTGCTAGATGAGCCACTCTTCACATACTTAAATGGTGTTGATGGTGTACTTTGCCTTGGAGATTGACTAACAGAAGATAACAAAATATTTGATTGAATGAATGTCTTCCAAGAGATGTTCGTTTCAGCAAGTTGATGCAATACAATGATTTTGATGACGGCATGGTGAAAAAGGTTGTTTTGATGATCACTATATCTATGTTGCACCTTTTCTTCTATTTTCGCCATGCTTTTGTAGAGGTAGTAGGGTAGGTTTAATGGCTTTACTCCTATGAAATGCATAAACAATCTAACATGGTGTTTGTACAATCTAGAAAATATGCCATCACTTGTAAATTACTTCATAATAACCCTCATTAATGAAGCAAATTTCTCAAGGAGTTGTCCGAAAGAAAAAACCTTCTTAATGTTGTGTTTCTTAATGTTGTGTTTATAGTGACTTTTGATGAAAGGTTGATAGTTTTGCAGATCCAAGTCCAAGCTCTTAAACCATTTTTTCCCATTATTTTGTATCCTTGTGGTTGTTGCTATGACTTCAGTTGAAATAATGAAACTAACACCTGCAACAGTGACCTTATCTCTCCTAATATGAGTGGCAAACAAACTGATCAACTTGGCATGGTATTTGACCTTTTGAACTAGCTCACAAAACCCTAAACACATTGCATTGTGAAAGCATTTCTTGGATAGTGGGGAGGACATCAGCTCATCATTGTTTAGTGGTTCAAACCTTGAAATTTTACCTCCCTGCTTATAGGATTTCCTTTCCTCCTCCATTTTTATAGTGTGCAAGGGAAAACCCTAATTAGGAAAATAGGGGAATTGGATAAGGGGATAGGATGAAGGGTTTAGGGAAGGGAAAAGAGATTAGGAAAATTTAGGGAAGTAGGTAGGGCTTTTAGGAATGTTTTGGAAGTGGAATAGGATGAATTGGGTGTGCTATCTGGTCTAAGGAATTTATATACAATCCAACTAGGAAAACTCTAAAAAACGTAGTGTGTCGGCAAATTTGAGGATATGCACCATGAAATCAAGGAAAACAAACTTATTAAGGGGTCAATAGACTTGAACTTATTTGTAGAAAGCTGTTGAAGACTTAAATTACTATTGAAATCATTGAAAACAATTTTTGTGACTCTAGGAGAGAAAACGCAACTAAGTTCTGAAAACACAATGTAGTTTCAGGAAAACACAGCGTGGGTTCTGGAAAAAGAAACATGGTTATTTTGGAGTGCCTTTTGGAGTATCTTTGCTTATGATAATGTTGAGGAAATGAATTTTTGGTGAATTAGAGCTCTCTACCAATGAATATGAGGGAGAGAAATGAAATGAGGTGATCTTTATAGCTTGTAAAGTCAAATTCTTCATAATGGTAGGGTGGCTCACCATGTGTTCTCAATTTAGCTTTTGGAAACTTTGTAGCTTTGAAAAATTTGAATGCAACTCTAGAGAAATAGAACTTATTACATCATTTTTGAAATAAGTCACACTTTGGAACAAAACCTTTTGAGAAAAACCCAATTACTACTCCTTCATTTGCCAGATTTATGAATTACGTGACAGGTTTTGATGATTATAACCCTAATGACCTAATGGTGACACTAACCTGGATGAAGGCCATGGTGACATGACTGAAATGATGATGGATATTTCAATGATGGCACATCCAACTAAGTGATGGCAGTGACTTCATCCAGAAGGATATCTGTGGTCACCTGCCAATTCCATTTGGACCCCCACCATTGTTTCTTTCAATTTTTTAGTTTCCTTAATTGTAGCACATTTTACTATTTTTAGCAATTTTTTAGGTCCTAAATTTCCAGAGCCATTTTGAGGCCCTAAATGATGGTTTTTTGGCAATCTACTGCCAATAATTTTCTATTTAAAATCATCTTTTCCATTGTAGTCCTCAGAGAGATATTTCCAACGGGTTATCATGTGTTTCAAATGGAGATAATATGACCAAGTCGCGATCCTGGGAAGTTTGTTGTTCCACTCACCCCAACAGGGCCCATAAAATATTGGTGTTACATCTCCTCGGGTTATGGTTTTGTTTGTTTAGAGTTTTCTCTTATTGTTCAATAATAAAAATGCCCTTGAGCCTGATTTTAACGTAGTTTGGAGGCATGTACCTTCCACATCTCTTCTTAGAGATAAGCTACCATCGCCTGAGCTAGTCTTATTTCCATTCTATTTGTAAGCATATTTCAGTATTTGATATTGAAATGAAGTGTTATTTCCATTGCATCTTTATATTTATGGTTATATCTGTAATTTTTTGTGTTCTTGTTTAAATCCGGATCATGATTGGAACATGAAAAGTTTTAAGGAGTAGTAGTAGACCTAGACACACTAGCTAGTGACTAAATTTTATTCTGAAAACCTAATGAAATTATTAAAATTTGACTTGAGACCCCCAAAAAAACCTTGTAAGAGCATATTTGATCACTCGTGACAGGGAAAAATGACTGACAGTAACATTGGCTCTAGCTGGGGATGGAAACTCCTTGGAGGTGTTAAGAACAATGTCAATCAAGTAGCCTTAACCATTGGGCATGGAGTTAAAATAACAATACCAAACTTGAAACTAAAAATTGGGTAACTAATTGACTTAGAAAAACAATTAAAAAAACAAACTAAATATTTTAAACCAGCAGCTGATCAACAAAGCCTTATGGCCTTCTCCTCAGACTTCAAGATGCCATGATAGCCACTTCACACTGTGATGGGACAGTAAATTGGTATGTACAATGACAATGAAAATTTCCAAAAATTTCTCAAGTAAGGTAGTGCTTCAGAAGCCTACCATTGATTGCTCCTCCTGAATAATCTTGTTCATTCATTTCTTCTAGCAGATAAGAACTCTTACCTGTCAAAGCTAAGATTTTGTACAGTCCTTTCCAAATATTTTCAAACTTATTGTGATTTCTCTTTTCTTCATTTTTTGCATCCCAACGAAGAAATACATCACCCATGTTGAAGTTATCTTCTTTAGTCTTGCGGTCATAAATCCATTTTATTCTTTCTTGAAGTTTGGAAGTATTTTGCAACACTTCCTCCCTAGTTTCTTGTAGGTAAATCATCTAATTTTTTCTTCGTTGCACACCATTCGGATCGTTACCCACTTCCTGCAATATCTTCATGATCGGGACAATGAGAGATGAAGGAAAGAAAGTATCAACCATGTACACCAACTGAAAAGGCGACATGCCTATGGATTTCTTGTTACTTACTTTGTCTGCCCATAAAGCATTGATGAGCTTCTTATGCTAGTTTTTCTTGTTAACCTCCAACACCTTCTTGATTATGTTGATCAATGATTTATTGGAGGATTCATCCAACCCATTCCCTTATGGGTAATAAGCGGTTGAATGCCCCAATGCAATCTGATACTTCTCACATAACTCCACCATTGTTTTTGTCTTAAAATTAGCAACATTATCAGTGATTATCTTTTGTGGGCAACCAAATATCGACAAAATATTATATTCCATAAACTAAATGACTACAAAATGAGTAGCTTGCCTGGTTGGGATTGCTTCAATCCATTTCATGAAGTAATGTGTAGTTGTTAGGATCCATTTATGTTGGGCTGACGATGAAGGATGGATCTCGCCAACAAAATCAAGACCACATTGTTGGAATGGTACCGCGACTAAAATGGGTTGCAATGGCAATGGTTGCAACTTCCTTTTCCCCTAAAACATATGACATTCATGACAGCTCATCACAATTTTATACATGTCAACAAAAAGAGTCAGCCAATAAAAACCAGCCCTCAAAATCTTGCTGGTTGTAGTTTTCCAAAAGAGGTGGCCACCACAATATATGTTGTGGAAGTCACTCATCACATACTTTGCTTTAGTTTTGACAAGACAATTCAGCAACACACCACTAAGATCTTTCCAAAACATGACACCATTAATAATACAATATTTTTAAGCTTTCAATTTTAATGATCTACTCCTACTTCTTGGCACTTCTAGATTCGGATATCCACTTCTTCTTCAGAGAGGGAAACAATTATATTGATATCTAATGCATTCAAGTTGCATTCGTCCATGAGCTTTGCCAAATATTTTCCCTTGATCATATTTTTTGGTTTCATCTCCAAAACATATTCTAGCATAATAGCAATCCATTTTCCCTACCCACCTTCTAGATCTATTTGCATAAGAACTTCTATAACTACTGCTCTTAGAACATAAGCTAGAATGTGTGAATGTAGAATGTAAACATGAAATTCCTTAAGAGCTTTCACCAAGGCTAAAGCTTGCTTCTCAATAATGTTGTACTTTAGCGTTGCATCTCTTATAGTTCTACTGAAAAAAGTTATGGGTTGTTCATTTTTTTTGGTCCCTCTTTTGTATTAGTACAACTACTAAAGTATTCTCAGAAGGGAATGAAAATATAATAAAATCTGAAGTATAGTCAGTACTGATCAAAATGGGGTAGTAGACAATGAAAACTTAACCACAATGAATGATTTCTTAGCATATTCATACCATCTTACACCACTGTCTTTCTCCAGCATATTGGTAACCTCTCTCAAATGTTTAGCAAGTTTGGGGATGAACCTCCTCAAAAAGTTGATTTTTCCATTGAAAGATTGAATCTCTCTTTTGTTTCATGGAAAATATAATTGTTGGATTGCTTCAACTCGTGCAGGGTCAATATAAATACCATCTTTGGAAATAATGTGCCCTAGCATTTTTCCCTCCTCCATGTCAAATAATCTCTTCTTTGGATTCAATGGAATGTCTAATTTTCTGCATCTCTGAAAAAATTCTTAGATGATGCAAGTGCTCGTCATCAGATTTGGAAAAAACTGTGATATCATCCAAACAAATAACCAGAAATACATCATCTTCGTTGGTGAAAGTAATGTCCGATGCTCGCTGAAAAGTGGCTCCTGCATTCTTCAATCCAAACGAAATCTTAGCATACATAAAAGTACCCCATGGTGTCGTAAAGGTTGTTTTCAACTAATCAGCTTCATGCAACAAAATTTGGTTGTAGCCCAAGTATCCATCAAGAAGTAACATCCTGGAGGACCTAACTACCCTCTACAGAATATGGACCATCTTTGGAAGAGGATAATTTTCCTTTAGAGACACTTTGTTCAATTTCTTGAAATCAATACAAAGACAAACCTCCCCCATCTTCTTCCTTACCAGCACAAGGTTTAACATCCATTTAGAAAACGGAATAGCAACTATGATATCATATTTGTAAAGTCTATTTACCTCTTTCTCAATGTATGGTAGCAATTTAGGATTATTCCTACGCATCTTTTGGTGGAATGGCTTCTGATCAGGCTTGACCGTTATAGTACGTTGGATGGTGTTCTTGTCATACACTTTAAGATCTGAATAGTCCTAAGAAAATACATTAGAAAATTTGTCATCAAAGAAATATACATACTTTTCACCTCAGGGGGTAAAGACTTTGACAATTTGACCATGTTGGGCTTGTCAGTTGTACCCATGATTATATCTTCAACACCTCTTTCTGTGGGGAACATTGTGGGATTTTTGGTGACATCATCATGATAAAATAACTCTTCCAAAGGTACAAGACCTCATGGAATGTTATTTTCTTTCACCTACAACATTTCAACTTCAATAACATCAATTTCCAAATCATTATCATTAGATGCATCATCAATATCAGATTGCAAGAATTCATCTTCCATCTGCAGAAAATTATTAATTTGTTTGTCATCGCAAAACACTTGCCAATGTCTTAGATTCTTAGGGATAGTTGGATGGTGCTTAACATGAACTGAATACTTCCTATTTGAGTGGACATGAATCTTAAACATACTTGTTGTAGTAGCAATGGAATCCGCCATAAAATTTTGACTTCTAGGAATCAAAGACAAAGTATATTCTGAAAAAATCTCAATAATGTCAATGACAACATTGCAATAAGCTCACATCCTTGGATGCTTGGCATGGTACTCCCCTTTTACCTATTTAATCACTAACTCGAAGTCGCCATAAAATAAAATTTTCTTTGCTCCCATTTTTTTGAGAATTTTAAGGCGAACAATTAGTGTCATACTTTGCCTCAGTATTTGAGTAATCACAATCCAACTTATATGAGCTCAATCTTACATTCCTAGGAATTTTACATGACTAATTCAAGGGACCATGAATCCACATGCCAATCCCAACTCCTTCCTTTCCCAATGCACCATCAAACTCTATGGTCCAAAGACCATCTTCTCCATGTGGAAACTAATATTTGGACGGTTGATCTATCTAACATTTTGGAGGATGACTCACTGTCTCAACAATCTATGTTTCTGGAACTTATTCAACAATCCTTTTTGGTGAACATTCCCACTGTAAACAGTTTGCATTCTTTTTCTCTTTTTCTGCAATCAAATCTTCCTGTAAACTACTTATAACATCTAAAACGTCTCAAATCTCTATAGTCTAATTTTCATCATCTATTGGACTCATATCACTATACAAAATTAAATACTCTAGGTCGGTATGTACAACATGGATTGGGTGATTATTAGCTCTCTCTTTGCTACTAATCATGAATTTCATCTACTTATCTCAGTACAATTTTTTAAGTAGCCCAAGTACAGGTATAGTCAATAAAAAATCAATTGTAGGGTGCCTTAAAACTTCCCCCCCCCCACCCCCCCCCCCCCCCCCCCCCAAGACTGTAAGAGCAACATGCCAAACCATGGAGGTATATCAGTGACAACTACATCCATCAGCACATTCTTGGTTGGAATTTGGTTGAGGGATACTACTAATTCTTTAATAACACTGAGGCATTTCACTCTTCCTGAATCAAATGAATAGAGGTCATGGTATGGTTGGGTGATATCTAATCCTAGTTTATCCATAATAGGTTTTTGCATAAGGTTATGTGAGGCACCGGAATCTAACATGGCATTATTGAGGATAAACTCATGGAGTTTCAAACTAAGATAGAAAGATGGGATTTCACTATCCACTAGACTTCCCTCTACAGCTAGACCAAATAGAATTGTAGGCTCATCATGGCAAACATTTACCGTATTTTACATCTGATCTACTTTCAACATCTTAGCAATCTGAGATTTGTATTTATCATTCTTGACTAGTTTATTTAGAGGAATCAAAACTTTCAACTTAGAAATTTCATTCTCTAAACTAATCAAATTAGATTGCTTGTCTACCTCTTTTGAATTGGTGCCCTCCTTTTCAGGCTATCTTTTGGTATGAGACTCCTTTTTCTAACCTTCACTTTGAGCCTCTTTATCCTTCCTTATATTGCTGGTAGAAGATTCATTGTCTTAGTCTCGACTTAGAATAATGATCTCCTTTTCTTTGTTTTTATCTGTAGGAGTTGCTTCTTTGTGTTGTGCATCTCTCTGAACATATTTCCTTTTCTGATGCAATGTAACGAGCACATTCCTACTCCTCAAATTGTACTACTTATACAAATGGCCGAGAGCATTCTGATATCCCCTTGTTATTCTTCAGTCTACACTACCCATTTATCATCATTTTCTAGGACAAGCTCCTGATCACTTGGTGTAAGAGATTCCTGAGAAAATTGATATTCCTCAGTCATAAAAGTAGGTAGTTCATCTTCCTCAAAGAAATGATTTGCTTCAGGAATCTCTTCTTCATCTTCTTCTTGATCTTGAGTGTAATTATGTTGAAATGGATTTTTGATTTCTCCCAGAGGATCTTGATTTTTCTACTCTTTCTGCTTGTTTATAAATTATGACTGCTAATGTCCCTTGTAATTTGGATTACTTATTGAAGGCTCAGCTTGTCAATCTGCAATAGCCATTTTGTCCATCATTATTTCCATGGTATTTATGAGAGTGTCAAGTTTAACATCAAAAGAAGATGAGGACTCCTCCTTAATGGTAACTCTCTTCTCTGGTTTCTCCAGTTTTAATTGGGACTTCTTGATCAATAAATTAGCCTCCACACTCACTGAGCTATTTTCATTTCTTCTAAAGTTGCAGGGTCTCTCTCCCTAAGCTGATAATCCACGTCCATGTCAAAAGCATCAGGATAATGGAGGAGTGCTAAACTAGGGGGAGGTTTCATGTCATTAGGGATGGAATTGTACACAAGATTGAACCTTGTTGTGAACTCTTGCATTGTCTCATTCAGATTTCTCTTCACGGAATTGTGTTAAGCCAAAATCTATAATGGATTCTTCTTCTCTTGCCATTGGGCTAATAACAGCTTTATCAGTTGCTAAGAGTTGTTAATGGAATTAGTTTGCAAACTATGAAACCACTTTTTAACATCTCCAGAAAAGCTGGTGCTATAATTCTCATTTTGGCATCTTCGCCATCAACTTCTTCAAGATCAATGAAATCCACCAGTTTGTCAACATGTTGTTGCACTGTGATTTCTGAATTGCCATTGAGAAGAGGAAGTCTTTTGCCATAGTTTTGAGGTAGAGCTACAAGTTGACCAGACAATACTAGAGGAGTAAACCTTGTCATGGTTGTGGGAGCAAGTTGTATAGGAACTACAATGGGTTGTGTTAATGGAGATGATGATGTCAAAGGAGGTAGCGGTGGATTAACAATAACATATGTGATGGCCGATGTATTTAGAGGTAAGGTAGAGGATGTAATGACAGAAAAAATTTCAAGTTGATATTGAATGTAGGCCTTTTCAATGGTGATCTGAAGCTAGTCAGCTAGGATTTGGAGATTATCAAAGTTGGACCATAACTCATGATCAGTTTTAGAAAACAGAGGTTTAATAGAAGGTATAGAAAACAAATACTTAGAAGGAGGCAAGTATCAATCAAACTTAATAGGGTCAAATACTACTTCTGAAATGAAAGTTTCAGACTTTGATCGGAAAAAAGATAACTCAATTTGGATATCAAAAGAAATATCTTCAACAGTAAACGATTGATCAGGCAAAGAAGTAGTCCTTACCAATTAACGAGCTCCACTTTCAGGAAGAGGGGATTTGATTTTTCTCAATAGTTTCTATGGATCATCAACAAAAGGAGTGGACTTGGGTCAGGATTTGACCTTGTGTGTCTTTTAGGAGCCATAATTTTACACCTTGAACTTGATGTGATTTGTTTTTAAATCAGCCTTCTTCGAATACTAGAATCTATCACCCATAGAACTAGTATTGAATGCACTTTTTGAACTAATCCTAGTCATTTCCCCGGAAACGGTGCCAAAATGTTATCCTCCACAATATCCCAAAGCTGAGAAGAGAGACCGAAGGAGGTAACCTCAAACCACTTGGGTTCAGCAGCTAGCCCTACTAAACCATAGAGGGATCTCTCTACGAATTCGCATCCAATGATGACTAGAATGGGGAAATATGTTAGGCTAGATATGTTAGACTTAGGTAGGGTTTTGATATTTTAGGTTTTGATGTTGTGTAAGGGATAAAAAACAGGTAGATAGGTCAAAGTGTCAAAGGGTTACACCAACAAAGATATAGAGGAGCAAGGTAGCAATTATTTTATGATGGCTTTGGGGTTTGTCAGTGTAGTATAGTGTTTGAAAGAAGAAAAAGGTCTTAGTGAGAATGTGTAGCATGAATTCATTAAGAAGGAAGGAAAATTACACAAAATGATATTCCCATAAAAACAAAGATTTATGCAAAGAATTTTGTTTATAACCTTTAAGGAAAACCACTGAAGAAATAAGATATGAAAGGGGAGATGTATATCATTCAAATAAAACTAAAAAAGAGAAAATACATCATAAGAAACTCACTCCACATGAATTTCTAGATAATAGCTACAAACTGCTCCTTTGATTTCCTCAGTAAAATGTTGAAGTACAAGCTATAAGTGTTCTCACCTCTGATGTACAACTTGTTCTATGACTGAGAAAATGATACATATAGACCAAAACAACATCTCCCTTCACCTAGGGGTTGAATCCATGAGTCTAGGAGCTGACACATGAGGTGTTCCAACTAAACCCCAAAGTCTAGGGAAGTTAAAATGACTCCTTCATTTAAACTTTCACTCAAACTACTCTCATAAATGCGGCATAAATTTACATAAAAACAACTTAACAAGCCTCCTTACCCATAAATACATCATAGTTACATCAAAATCAAGTAATTACATCATCAAAACTTGAATCCAACTAATAAAACTAAGGAAAACTTGTTACAGGCAAAAACGAAGTGAAGTCAATCAAAAGTGCAGTGTGCGAGGAGAAAGCGTAGCGAATTTGGGAGAACTGGTTTTTGAAGGCCTTCCCAATGTCCAAATTTTGAACTTGATGGCTCATTGGAAAGTTGTGGATGTCTTCTACATGACGGAATCTTCAAGAGCTGAAAAAGGTTACTTATATTGCCCCCAAAACTACATTCTCCTAGAGGTATTCTCAAAAGTGCAGCATGCTCTTCCTCAGGAGGGCATAAAGGTGATTTTTAGGTAGTTTTCAGCCATTTCCACCTATAAAAACCTACTGAAGGTTTTCTCCCAAAGTCTATTTGTGATATAAAAGTCATGAGGAATCTGAAGATGTAAACAAAACTTCATTTGCAGCTCTTCATCAAAAGCGCAGTGTGGGGCACGTTGCGTTTCTTACTCTATGACTATGTCAAAATTGCCATAAATTCATAAAAATGAAAATTTCTCCAAATCTCTTCAAAATTGGTTCATGAAGTTCTATTATATGCTATGGGGGAGGCATCAGTAAGAAAATCCAACTTATCATTCTCTTTTTGCCTGATTTGGGTTTCCTTGACTTCTTCCTTCAACTGCTTGATCTTGATGTTGGAAACCTGATTCCTTGTGTAGTAATGAGTATCCATGTGCCTTTTGAATCTATTTTCCTTTTTAGCCCTCTTAAGAAGCTTTGTTCTTGAAAAGCCAAAACTCTTTGTTCTCATTGATTTATATTGCAATTAGGTCAACTAAAGTCATTTTCTCTCTTTGTTGCTGAAGTGTCCTTTTGAGCCCTATAATCCTCGACCTATTCCTTATCACCTACTCCCGAGACTCATCTAAATCCTCTGTATCAATCACTTATTTTCCCTTTACATCTTCTTTACCAACATCAACCTCATACTTTTCCAAGAGTAGTTGTTTTACCTTCAATTGCTAATTCTCCCACTCTAGGAATGAAATCATGAAATGGGACTTAGATAAAATTTCCTTAGCTCTTTGATCTCAGCATATTTCTCCATGATGACCTTCTCTATTATCTTTTGCTCCTCATTAAGCTTCATTTCAACCATATCGATGTCAAAATGGAAGGGCTCCTCATTTTGCAAAGGTGCCTCATGCTGTGATGGTGATCGATGTTCTACTGGTTCTGCTAATGTAAGCTTGGACCCTTCCACAATATACGGAATAAACACAAGATTATTTCCTCTCTGATATGTTTGTGTCACCTAAGGCCTAGATGTCCTCTCAACTGCGGGTCTTCTAAATGAGCCACTCTTCACATGTTTAGATGGTGTTGATGGTGTAGTTTGGCTTGTAGATTGACTAGTAGAAGACAACAATATGTATGACTGAATGAATGTCTCCCATGTGACATTATTTTGAGAAAGCTGATGCAATAAAATAATTTTAATGAGGGGATGGTGAAAAAGGATGTTTTGATGATCACTATGTCTATGCTGCACCTTCTCTTCCATTTCAGCCAATATTTTGTATAGGTAGTAGCGTAGGTTTAGTGGCTTTATTCTTGTCAAATGCATGAGAAGTCTAACATGGTATTTGTCCAATCTCTAAAATATGTCCTCACATGTAAAGTACTTCATAATAACCCTCATCGATGGAGAAAATTTCTCAAGGTGTTGTCCAAAAGGAAAACCTTCTTAATGTTGTGTTTATAGTTACCTTTGATTGAAGGTTGATAATTTTGCAGATCCAAGTCCAATCTCTTAAACCATTTTTCTCCACTATTTGGTATCCTTGTGGCTGCTGCTATGACTTCAGTTGAAATAGTGAAACTAACACCTGCAACAGTGACCTTATCTCTCCTAAGATGAGTGTCAAACAAATTGGTCAATTTCACATGGTATTTGACCTTTTGAACTAGCTCACAAAACCCTAAACACCCTACATTATGAAAGCGTTGCTTTGACAGTGGGGAGGAAATCAGCTCATCGGTATTTAGTGGTTAAAACCTTTAAGTTTCACCTTCCTTATTATAGGATTACCTTTCCTCCTCCATTTTGATAATGTGTAAGAGAAACCCCTAATTAGGAAAATAAGGGAATTGGATGAGGGGATAGGATGAAGGGTTTAGGGAGGGGAAAAGAGAGTAGGAAAAATTAGGGAATTAAGTAGGAGTTTTAAGAATTTTTTGGAAGTGGAATAGGATGAATTGGGTGTGGGATCTGGTCTAAGGAATTTATATACAGTCCAACTAGCAAAACTGTGAAAAATGCAGCATGTGGGAAAATTTGAGGATATGCGCCATGAAATCAAGGAAAAAAATCTTATGGAGGGATCAATAGACTTGAACTTAGTTGTAAAAAGTTGTTGAAGAGTTCAATTACTCTTGAAAACCATTGAAAACAAGTTTTGTGACGGTAGGAGAGAAAACGTAGGGAAGTTCTGGAAAACACAACGTGGAATCTAGAAAACGCAGTGTGGCTATTTTGGAGTGACTTTTGGAATATGTTTTCCTTTGAGAATGTTGAGTAAATGAATTTTTGGTGAATGAGAGCTCTATAGCAATGAAAATGAGGGAAAAAAAATGAAATGATATGATCTTTATAGCTTGTAAAGTCAAATTCTTCATAATGGTAGGGTGGCCCACCATGTGTTCTCACTTTAGCTTTTGGAAACTTTGTAGTTTTGGAACATTTGAATGCAACTTTAGAGAACTAGAACTTATTACATCATTTTTTAAATAAATTACACTTTGGAACAAAACCTTTTAAGCAAAACCCCATTACTACTCCTTCATTTGTCGGATTTATGAATTACATGATAGGTTTTGATGACTCTAACCCTAATGACCTAATGGTGACACTAAGATGAATGAAGACCATGGTGAAATGATTGAAATGATGATGATTATCTTTCAGTGATGGAACATCCAACTGAGGGATGGCAGTGACTGAAAAATGAAAATTTTGAAGGAGAGAAATTTATTTTGAAAAGCTAATGAAATAATTAAAATTTGACTTGAGACCCCTAACAAAACCTTTTAAGAACATATTTGATCACTGGTGACAAGTAGAATTCACTGACACTACACCATCCCGTGTAAATAAATACCAATAAAAATAGCTTTAGCTAGAAAAAAAAGATATTATCAAAAACTAATGGTTTTCCTGGATTAACAACAATCTATAAATCTACATTTTGAAATTAAAATTGAACATTTCGAAATTAGAAATTAAAATTAAATATTTTGGAAAGTCTCAAAATACTTAGGTTGATCTTATCTCTGTTTTTAGGAACTAGTGAGGCCTAAATTTTCCATATATTGTAATTGGTTTCTTATTAAGATTAGTTATACGTTTTTGTGTATGGGATTAATGGTTTTTAATATGTGTTCTAGATTTGACATCAAAGGGATAGGTGAAACAAAGTTGTGTAACTTGTGCATGTGAGTTTGAGCTATATCTGATGTGTTAAGGAGTGGTGTTGTAATGATTTCATCTTCATTATCATTTTAACTAAATAGACTAAAAACTATACAGACACAATTCATGTATACAAATTAGCAGTGTGACATGCCACCATGTGGCTTTTGTTTATTATATGTTTTGAAATACTAATTAATAATATGAATCATTATTATTTAAATTTATTTTAATGCAACATGCATATTATGTATTTTATTGAAAAAATGTTAATTCAACCTACATTATGTTTATCATTCTTATTTTTTATTTACTGCTAATATATCCTCATTGTTGCTAAAAAAATTGCCTTTTTATGTAGATTATATTTTTTGTTGTTGTTTGAAATGCATTTTTGAATCCATAAATGAATTCAACACCATTAAAATCCCTTTAGAAGCTTTAACTTTTCAAATTAAACAACTTGAACTTTTGATTCTTAAAATCTCTAATGGATTTTTTAGCATAATTGATAGAGAAAAATGCCCAAAAAGGGCCATTTCATCTTGGTAAAGATCAATAAGCATCTAAATACTTACTTCATGATACATCTCACATTCCCAAGACTAAAAAAATCATAAAAATAAACTAAATTATAAATTTATTTTAAATTATCATTAGTTATAACAAGAATTTAATATCTAAATTAAATATATATACATTTAATAATATTCTTAACCATTTAGGTTCATTCCCACTTTACCATGGATATTACTAACTTATAAATAAGTTTTGTTGCAATACTATGGCATACTAATACCCCATGTCCAATGAACCATAACTCATGTTCATATTCAATTTTGTTTAACTAATCAATTTAATCAAAAAGGTAGAAATGACTTAATTACTTTTAATATAAATATGAACCTTTGATATATTAATACTATTAAGAATATTCTAGAATATTTCGTAGAGGTTAAATTTTTACCATCCACCTAATAATTATTGACAATTAAATTAAAATTCTAGAGGCCCTATATACAAACTCCTCAATTTGGTAGTGAAACATGACTTCCCTAGGCCTTGGCCGCAAATCTTTATTGTGCCTATATTTAAAAGTGGGGATACAAACATTCCCTCTAACTATAGGACCAATATGATCTACCACATTTTAGCCTAATTTTATGGGCTTATTTTGGAAAAGAATATTAGCCTCTAGCTTGAATGGCAGAGTAAAAGAGTTAAAGGGAAAGATATTTTTAGGAGACATCACTCAAATATCTACCATCTTGTTACTATTAGGATCATTTACAATGGATGCCACAATAATAAATCTAGTCTCATTTATTTTTTTGTTAACTTTATAAAAGTTTTCAATACAATTCCGTGGGATAAGCTTTGGTAGAGACATGAAGAGATAATATTTCCTCAAGAATTTAGGGTTCTTGTGTGTAGGCTATACAAGAATGTTATTTCCAAGCTTAAGACCACCAAGGGTTGGTCTGAAGAAATTAAATGCAATATCAATGTTAAGCAAGGGAATCCCCTATCCCCTGCCATTTTTGTCATTTACATTGTTAAGCTAGAAGAGGTTTTGAAAGTTGCAGGATGCAATGGCCCCAAGCTCACTAGTATGGTCATTAATATTCTACTTTATATTGAGGATATTGTTCTTCTAGACATAATTCGTGATGATCTCAATAAGCAGCTTAGAATCCTCCATGATTATTGTTCGAAAATGGGTATGAATTTTAATAACGACAATATAAAAGTCATGATAATCAAATTCAAAAATATCAACTATGATAATTTCATCTATGATAAAAAACACTTGGATAAGGCTTCCTCATACAAATATTAGGTATTTAAATTCACATTCTCTCAAATGGATTATAGCATTGAGAAAAGGAGAATAGGAGGTTGTAAAGCTTATTATGAGCTTGAAAACAATTGTAACTTAACAAATATTTGTTATGGAGTAAAAAAAAGTTCTTATTTGAGACTCTTGTCACCCATGTTATATTATATCGATGTGAGGTTTGGGGTTGCAATATTTCTAGAGAATCATAGAGGAATATCAAGCTAATCCAGAAGCAATGCTTAACCTACAACCTCAATATTAAAGTAAATATTCCATACCCTATCCTATTGATTAAAGCTAGCCTTCCCCTCATTGAAAACGATTATGTTTAGGTATATAATGTATAAGACTTGAGGCTTTACAACATGGAAGCAAAGAGGTTCCCCAAAATTTCTTCAAACTCTAGCCAAAACCCCCATCTCTAGCCCAAGTGGTCTTGGCATAAGGATACATAGTCTTGGATCGACCATTAGGGGATAAAGGAGGATGATCATCTTGGAGAATAAAGATAATATTAAAAATACTATTACTTCCAAATTTGAGGATATGTTGTGGGATGATAAGGAGTTAAAAGGAAAAATGAATCTAAGGTATTATAAGGAGGTGATCAACCTCAATCTTGCTAATTAGAATTATCTTTTTGTCTTGACTGGTGCTAAGTATAAAATGAACACAGTGAAGATAAGAACTAATTCTCATGAGCTTCAAAGTGAAATTCGGTGTTGTTCAATTCACAAAACACCTTGGGACAAGAGAGACTGTCACCTTTCTCACACTTAGAGGGTTTAAGATGAAAAACACTTTCTCTTGGATTTCCAGGATCTTACTCACATCTATTCTCATTTCCAAAACCTTTTTCACACCATCTACACTATTTAATTTTTAAGTTGACAAAACTATAGTGATCTCAGAATGCTTCTCTCCCTTATTTTTTATCATAGAACTAAAATATTAAAGAGACTCAACCGATATCTTACTTTCATAAGGTTTGATAGACCATATGGGTCTTACTGGATGTTAATCATCATTATCATGGGCATCATCATCAATTAAATAATTGGTAAAACTTGAGAGATATCAAAAAAGTTACCTTATTTTAAATTGTTTTTATTAATTTTAATTATAAAAATAACTAATATATGAGTTAAATATGTATACATTTAAAAAAACATGTAACAAGACTTTCAATTATGGAGATTGAGCCCATTTCTTCATCAATATTCATAACTTGTAAATACTCTTGGTTACAATACTAATCATGGCTTATCAATACCATATTCTTCAAAAAATATAGCTCTTTTAATAGTCAAAATATTTTATATAACTTTTATTTAAATTTAATTTTAATAAAAAATGAAAATGAAAATGAAAAGAAAAAACTGGGATGGCTACCTTTGAGATAAATTTCAACCCTCTATTTCAACTATTATTAAAAATATTTCATGAATATTTTGTAAAGTTTAAATCCATACCATTCATTTGTTAATTATAAAAAATCCTAAAAAGCCAAATATCAAAATAACATGCCTACCAGTGTAATTACAATTTTAAATTCCATATTCCAAAATAGAAATGTGTATCCACGTATAATAAGACATAGTAAAAGGTAATAAGAGTAATAATAAAAATAATAAGTTTTCTTAATTCAATTTATTATATTGTAATTTTGTTTTTATTAATATTTTTTTTTCCAAAAATAATTTGTAATAAGCGTGTTACATCAAAGAATTTAAACCATTATAGATCCATATTAAGGATTGATCTAGCATGGGCTTCAGGGGAAAACCCTTTTTAACTGCAAAATTTGAGAAAAAAATGCATCCCTCTTATCCCTTGATAGATGTCAATGATATTGTAGTGGTTCTCTCTCTATAGATATATATAATATTTTAATCTTTTCATATATTAAATTTTATTTTTGAAAGTTATATAGAGTACAAGCCTTAAACTTTGTAAGTAGAAAAAATCTTTGTGGTATTTTAGGGAAAATTGACCCAAAAAAGATATACCTTCAAAATGATCAAAATGTAAAATAGTGAGGCTACTTCAAATATTTTAAGCTCTGGACTTTATTGTTCACATTAAAATGTTTTTTTTGTTATTAATATATTTTAAGTATAATTCTATATATAAATATATATATGAAGTTGATATAGACATAAATAGTTTATTTAAATCATGTGTTGAAACACTTTTGAAAAGTATAAGGTTTAAACATCTTATTCACATTTTTTTTTACTTCTAATTACTTTATCTCTTTGTAAAGTTAATAAAATGAGTGAAATATTTTTACCATATTGAGTAGTAATGTCAACAACAAATCAATTGACGACACTGATGATGAGATTATTGATATTTTATAATGCTTTTAATTAAAACGAACTAAACATAAATATTCATTTTTGTTTTTATTATAGCACGCATTACTTTTCTATTTAGAAAATATTTTTATTTTTATTTTGAGGACACTTATTAACTCCATATTATGCATGGATGGAATCACACATTTGCATCATATTACCATCCTATTCACTACACGTGTTTAAGGCAATTAAGTATCATATATTAATTTTATATTAGAAATTAAAATAACTTATGGATATCCTTCTTATTACTCTTATTAAAAAGAAATTGAATTTCTTAAACTTTCAATCACTTTTTTCTTGGAGGGCATTTTAAATATTTATTATGGTTTTATTATATATATATATATATATATATATATATATATATAATTTATTTAAATTATGTATTAAATAAGTTTTAAATATAGAGATATTATACATTTTCTCGCCTTAGAAGATAAATATATAAGTATTTATGGTTAAAAATCAAAGCCTCATCTCTTTCGGATTGAGTTGTAGTATTAATTATGAATACAATATAATGAGAGCGAAATATTGATGTTTTATATTGCTCTTAATTAAAACTTGTACTAAATATGTATACTTTTGTAGAATTGAGACTTCTGTGATGTATACTTTTTTTATTATAGTCAAAATTGCTCTTTGATCTAGAGAATATTTTATTTTTAATTTAAAATAGATATGTAAATGACGGTTGATATTTGTTTGATGTAAAACTCATAAAAATGCATTGTAAATTTAAACTTTTGAAATATTATGGTGAGGAATATGAATGAATATAGATTGCTTTAAATGAGGTGTAAATTCTTTTAAAATGTAAAATACAGATGAAATGGCTTTTACCTTGAAAGATTTGATCTCTGTGTGAACTTGTTAGGTTTGTGGTTAAAATGCTTCTAGACTTAAATTGCATTTTTGAATGCATAAGTAAACTTAATTCCTTGAAATTCTATTTAGCTCTTGGACCGGGTATACTTCACAGCTTAAATTTCCATTTCCATAAAATCTTTGCTAGATTTGAAACAAAATTGATAATAAAAAAAAAAACATGAAAAAGAGCCAAAATGTAAAATAAGGAGACAAATTGATATGTTTTAACTCTAAAATTTATATTTTCAATTCCTATATATATAACTTGATAGGAGCACTAAACTATCTTAGTTTTGAATTACATTTTTCATTTAAATATTTTTTTCGTTAATATTTTTTTAAATGCATATCAATATTACTTATTTTTAATATTAAGATATTTATTTTCGGACTCATATTTATTTTTAATTAATAATATTTTTTAAATGACATGATTACTTTCATCATATTAAGAATTAAATGAATTACAAATTTTCTTCTTATTCAAAGTTATTGAACTATTTATTAGTTTCAATTACTCTTTTTCTTTAAACATTAAGATATTTTATTATGATCAACACACAGACACACATATATATAACATGGATATTGAAATAGTTTATTTAAGATCCTTGCCAAAACACTTTTAAAAAGTATAAGAATTATATTACTTCATATTCAAAAGTTATAAAATTATGTTACTTGATTATTTATGGTTGAGAGTAAGACTTCGATATTTTTACCTTGTATCTGTGTCCTTGATACTAGATTGTCATATCAACAATGAAATTATGTTACTTGACTATTTATATGTAAGAGTGAGTGAAATATGTTATGTTCTCTTGGTGTCCTTCATATGGGGTTGTAATATAAAAAATGAACACAGCAATCACACCTAGAAGGAAGTTATTATATCTTATAATACCTTTAATTAAAACTAACCAAACATGCATGTTCTTTTTTGTTTTTTATTATAGCCAACATTGTTTTTTCATTTAAAAAATATTTTAATTTTATTTTCAAAATGATACATGTCAACCTTTGTTTTTTTTTTTCTCGGTAAAATCTAATTCTATTAACTGGTAAACAAAATATTTTTACAAAAGGTGGCGGCTGCATGGGCAGGAGCCCGCAAGCCTTTCACTTTACAAAACTACCCCATTACTGTAGAAACTGAGGAGATTAAAAAACATACAGCCAAATCTGTTGGCTTTACAAGCATACCGAGAGAGATGAACAGAAAGATAATCAAAGAAACAACCAATTCTGTTGGCTTTACAAGCATACCGAGAGAGATGAACAGAAAGAGAATCAAAGAAACAGAACTGAGAACCCGAGTCCATAAACCGAACATACGCCGCGGCGAGGAGAGACCCAAAACTGGGATCGATGCTGGCCAGTGCTTCCGGAGCATCCACCAGAGAGCCAAAAAGAACGAACCAAAGTGCCAATTATTCATTTTTTCCCTCGTCCCCCTGTGTCTCCTCGGCCTTCAGACACGCGTCGTCCTGACTGAGTAGTTCTTTATCACCCAACACGTTGCCCTCCTGCACCTTGTCGGTGGTTCCAACATCGGTTTCAATTGAAAAATTATCATAGTCAACCAGGGGAGGGATTAAGGGTGGCGAATCGACCTGGATAACCGGTTCAGTCTCCCTTTTAACATCCGTGTCGTTCTTGGCAGAGGAGCACTCACTACTGTGAGAAGAATTGGGGTTAATGCATGAGAGAGGGGCAACCTGGTTAACTTCTTCAGACATGAGGATGGTAATCTGGGCAGAAATCAGAGGGCGATTAAGGTTACTTTGGAATTTAAAATGAGTGGACTGAAAGGCACTGTGAGGAATCGGATGGCGAGAAGGATTGCTGGGAGGAGGATCCTCAGGGGAGGAAGAGAGATTAATGGTTGTGAGCAGCGGGTTGGGCTGAGGGCGAGCGGAGGGACGCTTGCTGCTGCCAGGTCGTTCACCCGAGCAGGAACGCTTCCCTGGACGCTTCATTATGCTAACAGTCACCGAAAACCCAAAAGAACAGATACTAAACCCAAAAGAATGCCTCAGATGAACCGTAGGCGGGAGAGAATAAATAGAGGAAGCACAAAACCGAGAGACAGAGAAAATGTAACTGATGTTACAGTGAATAAACCACTTACCCCATGCCACCGAAGGATTTCTGCTGTGCAGCACGCAGGTAGAATGGAGGTGTTGCAAATTCAAGCCTGAACAGGCTTGGATTTCACCTCTGAAACTGGACTCCTTCTCACTTTCGCATTCTATCCTCATAACAAACTGAACACCATACTCCTGAACCGACGAAGTGGAAATATCACCGGGGAACTCCATGTAAATAACCCACAGTAGGCGGCTTCGGGCTTCGGCCTTCATTAATGGCGCTAGCCTGCTCCGGCCTACGGCCATAAAAACATTCCTCCCTCCATCAGACGAGACCTGGGGCTCCACGCTGCGGAGCAGGTGGCGATACGAGGGATTTTTAATTTGCATGAATGCCATTTATGGCAGGGGGATCACCATTGATGTTTCTTCAGGCTTAGGTTTTTCCTCCTCCACCAGATTGTTGAAATCAAGCAGTTGGGAGTCCAATAAGAGGTTTGCTGGAGCACCAACCTGAAGAGGTCGACCACAGTCCACTCCCAAGTTAGCAAGAAGGTCCGCAACTTTGTTCCCATCTCTTCTAATGTGAGTGAAGGAGATCACCCTATTACAACTGATCCATCGCTCCATATGCAATAGTCGTTGAGCCATTCTCCAACTATTGCAAATTTTGGAAGAAGGGGAGCCCTGGAGAATCTTCGTAGCCATTTGAATGAGGATTTGAGAATCTCCCTCAATGATGAGCGGAAAAAGGTTCATGTCTTGTGGAATTAGGAGCCCTTGCCAAAGACCTTCTAACTCAGCAGAATTGTTGGTGTCCCAACCATGATATCCCAAGAAGATTATGATATTGTTCCCTTTGTGATCTCTGATGATTCCTCCAAATCCTGAGTTCCCAGGATTACCCTTGGACGCCCCATCGAAATTGAATTTATACAGATCTTTTGGGGGAGAAGACCACTTCACCAGAGGTGAACCTTTGGGGGGCTTTATTCCTTTGACTAACTGGTCTTGCTTTCTGTGGAATTCCCAATTGTTCCAGATTGATTGTTCCTGAGGGAGAGTGGGGAGATCCTCCTGGTACCAAGTTTTTAGAGAGATGGTTTCTTCAAGGTTTTGCTTTATGTTTGTCCATATCTCATCCAGAGATTTGAATTGGTCTTTGAATATTCTGTCGTTTCTCTCTTTCCAGATAGTCCAAGTTACAAAGCCTAGGATGAGCTTCCACATGTAATTGAGTAACTTGCTTTGATAGGGGTGGGGGTCCCAGTTGCATATAGTAGCCGTTATGTCTCCATTCGCCCCTGCCTCTTTCTGACAACAAAAATTTATTTTTTGCCAGAGCTTATGTGCTAATGGGCAGTGATACCAGAGGTGTTCGATTGTCTCTCCTTCTTTTTTGCAATTAACGCATATGGAGGGGCCAATGAAATTTCTTTTCCTCAGGTTATCCCAAGTTAGAACCCTTTTGTGGCAGAGAAGCCAAAGAAAGGTGGAGATTTTCGGCCAGATAGAAGGATCCCATATCTTGCTCCATATCTTATCTGGCCTGGAATGATCTTTAATGAGTAAATTGTAAGCCTCTCTAGTGGAATAAGTGCCTCTTTCTTCATAACCCCATCTGAGAACGTATTTTCCCTCTGAATATTGTATTTTCCTCTTTGCTAGTTCTATGTCCAGAGTTTGTTGTTCTTGTGTGGTCCCATAAGCTATAATCTGAGAAGCTTTGTGCCATTCTCTGTAGTCTTGTTGGGCAATGATGCTCCAGAAATTTCCAACCTTGATTGGGGGATGGAGATCCTGTTCCACGGGTACCATATTCGGGAAGAGGTCTCTTAGTTTGGGTGACTGTTGCCAAGAGTCGTCCCAAAATCGAGCATGGTCTCCACTTTTTACCTCCCAAAAACTATGCTGCTGAATGAGGTTCCTATGAAGTTTTGCCAAATTCCAAATAATTGAACCATTGCACATCTCAGATATTCTTATAAGTTCCTCTCTAGGACAGTTTCCCACATATTTGGCTGTCCATAAAGTAGCCCAAGGAGTGAGAGGGCCTGAGAGCCATCTCCACCAGATACGAGCTCCCATGACCACATTGCTGTGAGTGGGATCTCGCAAACCGATGCCACCTCCTTTTTTGGGAAGACATGCAGTCTCCCATTTGACGAGTGCCCATTTGCGGTGAAGTCCACTGCTGCCCAAGAGAAAAGCCTTCTGGATAACTTTGAGCTCTTTGAGAACCCATTTCGGGGCTGCAAGAATGGAAAAAAGGTAAAGGGGCATGGCTTGAAGGATGGCTTTGATCAGGACAAGACGGCTTGCCATGTTGAGAGATCTATGGGTCCAAGAGGAAAGTTTGGCTTCCAGCTTGTCTAAGAGAGATTTCCAGGCTGAATGCTTCAAGTTGGAGGCAATGAGGGGGGCTCCCAGATACGTAGAGGGAAGCTTGGCTGAGGAGAATTTGAGGATTCGTAAAATGGCTAACTGGATAACAGAGGGGGTGTGAAAAAAGAAGACTTGAGACTTGGACTGATTGATGGCTGCCCCAGAGGCTTCTGAAAAGTCAACTAAAAGAGATTTGAGATGCCTAGCCTCTTGGACAGAGGGGTGCCCATAAAGCATGGTGTCATCCACAAATTGTTGGTAAGTGACTGCAGGGGTATTGTGGAATGAGAGACCTTTGAGGCGATTAGCTTGTTGAGCATGCTTGATACTTCGCCCAAGACCTTCCGCCGCAATGATAAAGAGGAAAGGGGAGAGGGGATCCCCTTGCCTGATGCCCCGGGAGGGATGAAAGGTTTCAGAGGGAATGCCATTGATTAGAACCGAGAAGAAGGAGGATGTTAAGAGGCTCATAATCCAGTGAACCCAGGAAGCATTGAAACCAAAAGCCAATAGAATCTTTTCCATGTAATTCCAGCTGAGGCTATCAAAAGCTTTTGAGAGGTCGAGTTTAAGAAGCATACCTGCCTTTTTGGAGATCTTCAAGGAGTGGATGATTTCATGTGTGAGGATGATACCATCCATTATCTGTCTCCCTTCCACGTATCCAGACTGTTCCGGCGAGATGATCAGGGGAAGCAGAAGCTTTAGTCTTGTGGCTATTATTTTTGAGATTATTTTGTAAATAATATTACAGAGAGCAATCGGTCTGAATTTGTCTGGTTTACAAGGCTTCTCAACCTTAGGAATCAGAGCTATGAAGGTGGCATTTATTCCTGGAAACATCCATCGAAGAGAGCGCGACTCTTCCACTACCTGCCAGACCTCATTCTTGATGAGGTCCCAGAAGTGATGGAAAAAATTGGAGGTAAAACCATCCGGACCTGGAGCTTTGCCGACTTTTAGTTGTTTAACTGTAGATTCCACTTCTTGAAGATTGACTGGTTGAGGAGCATTTGATTATGCTCATCAGATATGAGTTTAGGAATTTTGCTGGTGATATTTTGAATGGCCTGAGAACGGTCATTGATTGGTTCTTTGTGCACCTGCTTGAAGTGATTGAGGAGTTCGGCCTCGATCTCTTCATGTTTTTCAAGTTTAGCTCCTTGCTCATTTTGAATGTGATTAATATTATTATGTATTCTACGTTGGATTGTGGTGTTATGAAATAATTTGGTGTTTTTTTCACCCTCTTTGAGCCACCGAATTCTTGATTTTTGCTTCCATAACATTTCTTCCTATTTTTCTTTTTCCATAAGTTCCCTTTCAAGAGTTTTTTCTTGTTCAGCTAGATCATCAGATCTACCCAGAGTAATGATTTTTTGCTGCAGTTGTTTCATATCCTGTTCAATATTTTATTTCCCGTGAAGAATATTGCCAAATGTAGTTCTATTCCAATATTTGATTTTGCCTTTGAGGTGCTTGAGTTTTTGTTGAAATTGGAACATTTTGGAACCTAGAGGAGGATGAAAGCTTTTCCATTCTGTGTTGATGAATTGATGGAAGTCAGGATGGGTCAGCCAGAAGGTTTCAAAGCGAAAAGGTCTACGGGTATTGTTCCCCGGTCGAGACCAATGGAGTGAGATGGGCCAATGATCGGAACCAATGAAGGGCAAGATAGAAGCAGCAAAATCCCCTCCTAGATGAATGGCATTATCTGGGAGAAGAAATCTATCCAATCGAGATGCAATTTGGAGGTTTCCTGCCTATTTGTTATTCCATGTGAAAATACCATTATTGAAGGGGAGATCAATGAGCCAGTTATTTTGAATAAAGTCCATCAAGAGTGTTCCATCCTGAGAACTTTTGCCCCTACCTCCTCTTCGTTCATCCATTCTTGTGATCATGTTGAAATCTCCACCTGCAATCCAAAGAGGGAGTGGTCTGTTTTGATTAAGTGCCGAGATGGAGTTGAGGATCCTTTCTTTTTGATGAGTTTCCTGTGGGAAGTAAACATTGGTTAGGAGTCCATATTGGTTTGTTCCTAAAATGTGAAAAGTAGCTTGGAGAAAGTTCCTGTGCGCATGAAAGTTAGTGAGCTCCACAGCTCTGGAATCCCATATGATTGCGATGCCTCCTGAGGCTCCATTTGCATCAACTGCTATATTATGACTTCCCGGCCAAAATTTATTAGCTAGCTTGTCCAACACTATGGTGTCACACTTTGTTTCTTGCAAGAAGATAACCTAAGGGTTTTCTTACTTTATCATGTTTTTGAGTAAACAGGTTTTCCAGGGACCGTTAAGCCCTTTGATATTCCAAGAAATTAACTTCATTGGGAAAGATTGATATCGGGACTAAAGTACTTAGTTAGCTTGGCATATCTACCAGAATCCACTAAGATTTGCCCTACCTTAATTGTTCTTTGGAGGACAGTTTTCCTACCTCGCTTTTTGATATCCTTGGTAATGAGTCGCCGGTCCCAAGAGCTGCCTGTTTGGATTCCTAAAGATTTCTCCCTTTGAGCTCTTGATAAAACCTCTTCCAAGTTTTTGAGTTGTCCTGCTGGAATGTTGTCAAAATTGTTGGTGGTGCATGCCTTTTCCAGGCTCGGGAGATCCAGATCCCCTATATCTATTATGTCTGTTTCTTCATCCATAAATTGAGAGTAATCTTGTTCTTCCATTGGTTCTTCTTCTGTGCCGATAGCTGATAGTGGATTCTCCATTGGTTTATCTTGGGTATTCCATGCCACATCCTTTTGTTCTGTTGAGGTCGATGCTTCCTTACCCTTAGCATCTGATTGAACCCTGGTGGATCCTCCTTTTTTGCTATTGTCATCATTCTTAGGTGCTGTTTCTGACAAGTTCATTTGAGTTTCAGATTGATCTGCTACGACATCATATTTGTTGCTGGTGGATGGCTTTGGTTGACTGGATTGCGCTGCTTTTGGTTTCGGGGCTTGTTTCTTGTTTGCCCTTCGGCGACTAGCTACCTTGATGAATCCAGATCCGTCTGAGACTTCCTGATCCGAAGCAGGGGAGGGTTTCTGATTTAAAGGGCAGTCTCTGAATAAGTGCCCCAGGGCATGGCATCTTCGACAACAAAACGGCACATGTCATAGTCAATCATTTGCAACCAATCCTTATCAAAGTAAGAGAGGTTTACCGCATCTGGAAGAGCTTGGTTGAGATCCATATAAACACAAATTCTGGCGTAAGATGTGTATTTACCTGTCTTCATTTCTTCGACTGTTTTGACAAACTCACCCAGAGTGTTTCCTATCGCTTTCAGAGAGTCTTCCTCCCAAAATTCTGAAGGAAGTGAATACAGGCGGATCCACACCGGAGCCCAGCTAAGATCTACTGTGTCATGGTTGAAGCATTCTACCCAACCTTTTAGAAATAATCCAGCCGCATTGAAGAAGTAAGGTCCGCCATCCAGGACCCTATTTCGGTCCTCCAAGCAGTTGAAGATAGCTGTGAAAAAGCCTTTCGGTCCTAGCTGCAAGGTAATGTGCCCTTTTGGGTGCCATTTCGCGTTTATCCAGCTTCGCAGTGCTCTTTCGGTCGGCCACATCCCAATGAACTTCCCTATGAGAGCATGGTCTTTCATGAACTGTATTCTTACTTCAATACGATGTCCAGGCAGTTCAACCCGTGGTCGAATCGCTGCAACTGGTTTGCATGTCGTTGAATGAACCTCTCGCACTTTGTCACCGTTCTGGTTTGTGTTTTCCTTTTCTGCGAGGTTCTCAGGCATTTCATTGTCGTCTTGCGGGGGAGGTTCTTCGCCTCCCCCCGACTGGGGTTCCATACGGGGTGTACCCACCGTCTTAAGATCGAAGATCTAGTTCCGTCCTTGACCACTGACTACAGCAGAAGGACCAGGCCTGCCGTTACTGCAGGTGTAGAGGGACAGAGCCTGCGCTTGTCACAGATGCTCAAACCCTAGCGGCCGCCATCGCTGAGCTCAACCTTCAAAACCCCATGTCAACCTTTGTTGAACACAAAAAGGATTGCACATATAAACTCTAGAATGCCTATGCAATCATCCATCATCATTACTTAAATTTCTTGATATACTTATTATCATTTTTTTTAAATATTTTTAATTTTATTAATAAAACAAATTGCAATATAATAAATTGTATTTCACATTTTTTGTTTCGATGTAATGAGTTGCTTCACTAAGTGATAATTCCTCCTTTTCGAATCGAGCACACTCTATCGAATCGGGCGCACTCTATCGAATCGGGAAACAAACCAACCTGGCCCAGCTATGCATGCCTATGTCTCCCCTGCCCGTGATGCCTCCGGTCTCAGTGATTGATCTGAATTGGAATAATTACGTAAATTGATAGGCATTCCCTCCCTTAGCCTTGGGTTCAATGGGTGAATAGCAACTGTTTTGAGAACCGAATTAGGCCTGAACTGCTTGTCTGAATTAGGAACTGCAGAACTAAACACTCTTTTTTGTTTCCCTTCCGGTGTCTCTCTTGTCTCAGAATGGAATGAAGTAGCAACTCAAAATGTGACACACAGTTGAATCGAATCGGTGAGATGTGAGTACCTTTGGAATTACCCTTCCTTCTTGATAAAATTGAGTCAAGAGACCGGCTATCTATTATATACTTAATAATAAGAAAACAAAGTGATTTCTTTTTACTTCAGATTGACACTTATTTAAGGTTCCCTATGATTGCCAGGATGCCGTCGATTGCTTTCGCCGCTTGCTTGGGAGGCACCGAGGGAGAGAGGCTAGTACAAAAATGACTATCTTGATTTTTTATTTTACAAAGTATTTTTTAAATTAGGGTTCATCATCTCTTTAGTGCTCGAATCTCACTTCAAGAGTGTAAAAAAAATTGAACTTATAATTTTTTAATAACAAAAGTGTTTTAATGTCTACCAATTAAATTAACCCTAAAACATATAAACTTTTATAAAAAGTTATCTTTTTATCATTAATTATTCTCTTAAGCAAATGGGAAAGTATATGGAAAGTAGAAATTTCTATTTTTACTTCTGATTTGTTTTTAAAAAGATTTTTTTGGAAGTTTTTCAGTTGGTTTCTCTAGTCAAAATCAGGCAGCAATTTCACAAGTTTGATAGCTAATTTCTACACAATGAAAGTGCGTGGTTTTTTCAGGGTGATGAATCCAAATATTCAATTAAAAAACCATTTGAAATAATACAAATCAAGATTTGACCTCAAATTTTTCTGCCAAATTCATCACCAAAATCTCCAAAAAATCATACTAAAAACAACTCCTTTTACTTCTCTCATAAAATCCGCATCAGTTAACAAAATGGAGTTGTGCTCCGGTGATATGGATCGAAGGGTTGCACGACGTCGAGATCACCGGGAGGAGCTGACTTAGTCCTAGCGGACTTCGCATCACTGTATGTTCAAGTCAATAATTTTATATAACATTTCTCTATCACAACATATAATGCTTTTAAGTCATTCATCACGGTTCCACAGTTTCCGATCGTTTACAACATTAAATGTTTGCCAATAAGCAGCCACGCACCTTATCTCAGACCGAAATTCTCGAACCTCAAATCATAAATGATTCTCCAACCAAATTGCTTTACCCGTTAACCATATTCCTGAAAAGTTTATATACCAGATTGTCTTTTTAATTGATAAAATTTTATGTACCAAAGTGGTTTTTCCATTGATCAAACATGAAGTTTATATATTTTATATACCAAATTGTCTTTTTAATGGATAAAACATGAAAAATTGATGTACCTAAGTGGTTGTTCCATGGATCAAACTTGAAAATTATATAATTGTGTCTATGATTTAACTCTTCAGCATCCCACTTACTCCTAGACCACGTAAACCTAATAAGGCCTCGCTTTTCTTCGTAATCACCGTCCTCATGTGATGGAGAAACAACTCAACTCTCAGTCCGGGCCGGCAGAATCTAAAATTATAACACTCAGAACCGGTGGCGCCCGTCAAAATCTACATTTATATCTTCTCTACTGTATATATTAATGCCTGAGTATGTAAACATGTATACAAACTAAAATGACCAATCTTGCTATACTCGATCACGATGACGATGAGGCACAATCTACACCAGTCATCAGAGACGGGATTAGTTTTGCGCATGAGTACAGATCCATCGATGTTCTGCAACCATTGCCCATCAAATATTTCATTATGCATGAAATCAGAATAAACCAGATTATTAGATGCAAGAAAGGCGCAGAGAAGAGAAAATACGTAGGACTTGCTGTGCGCTGAGTCTCTTGGTGACGTCTCTACAGAGCATCCGGCGGATCAAGTCCTTGGCGGAGTGAGATATCGAGAGCCACCGATCACTTGGGAACAGAAGGCGCCCACGGAGTACTGCCTCAAATATCTCCTGCGCCGTCTCTCCCACAAAGGGGCGTGCGCCACTGAGTATTAAGTAGGCGATCACCCCTGCGCTCCACACATCCACTTTCTCGTTGTAATCCTTCCGTCCCAAGACCTCCGGTGCTACGTAATACGGAGTACCCACAATTCCTTGAAACGATTCTTCCCCTGCATGCGTTGATGCCAGAATTTCAACCATGGGATTCATCGATCCATACCCAAAAGTTTCATAGAATTGTATGAAAAGGGAAGTGGGCAAGCATATATAATTACCATACCTGGAGTGCAAGAAGAGGCCTGCCCGAAGTCTGCAAGCTTTATTTGAAGCAGGGAATTCGAATTATTGGCTAGCAGAATGTTGTCAGGTTTTATATCTCGGTGGGCGATTCCCATGGAGTGGCAGTAACTGATGGCTTCCATGAGCTTTTGCATGATGGTGGCGGCCTCGTTTTCGGAGAATGGCACGGTATTCCTCCTGCGAACGATTCTGTCGAACAGATCTCCGCCTGAGCACATCTCCATTACCAGATGCAGATACTCATCATCCTCATAAACGTCATGAAGCGCAACCACAGTGGGGTGCCCTGAGAGATACTGCATGATCTTGATTTCGTTGTTGAGGCATTCTCTGTCGATGGAATCCTCCAGATCTGCTTTTGTTATGGTTTTACAGGCGGCCTGCTGCCCACTTTGCCGGTTGAAACATCTCCTGATGACTCCGAATCTGCCTCTGCCGATCACTTCCTCTTGCCATTGGTAGTTCCGAAGAAGGGCGTCCATCATTGCTCGTCGCCTCCAATCTCCCAAATTTGTTTGGAATGAGTCACCGACTGTAGGAGTGCCGTTGGTGTCAGATCTCCCAAGCCACAAAATTGGTATTGGCATCATGAGTTGTCTTTGAATTTAAGGAAATGGAAGGAGGGTCGGGACGTCTGAAATGGAGTGAAATTTCAACGGAACCTTTAGCGGCGGGGAATCCTGGGAACCGTGACTGGAATATTCATTTCATGTTTGAGGTGAGGTTGGGCATACGCCGAGTATAGTATTAATAATTCAAGTGAGGACAATACTGAGTTTGGTTTTGATTATCCATTTTGTATTTATTTGGAGGCGTATCAACTTGCAAGAGCACTTTGAATATGTAATGCACCTGAGAGGGAGGGTTATTTTAACTATAAGGAGGATCTTGGGTACCAGTTGTGAGTCGTGACGATATTGGATATTTATTAAGTGAGAAAATGTGTTTGGTATTTGTCATGCAGTTTTCTTCGGGAATTTATATATATTGATGGATGGAAGACGAGAGATTGAATATCATCCATAGGAAAGAAGTGTACTAACTATTAATAATTAATAAATATTTTAATACTTTTTCCTATAATTAAATTTTAATTTGTGTTATTTTAATAAAAAAAATATTTAAAAAAATTTGTAAATAAAATATATCACATTATAACAATTATTTTAAATATAAATATTTAAAGTTATAGATAATTATAACTTTTTTTCTAAGCTAATCTTTTATTCATACTTGAAAACAAATGAGTACATTTCATGGTTAAGAAAACATGTGGTCTCATCTCAACAGATTTTTTTACCAAAATTTGTACAGATGACAAAAATACAAAAGGGAAACTAGAGACATTGTCCATAAATGGTAGGGCTAGACGCACCAAACTAAAGATAAAACATAAAAAACACAAGAGAGCATACTAGTGGTTCGACGTGATGAAGGCAGGGTTATTCGGGATTGTTCTTAGAGGAGGTGGAGGACAGAAGTCACACTGAACATGCCCTTCAAAGTGCGCCAGCCAAGTCTCCAACTTTTCTACGTTCTCAGTTGGTTAATTTTGGCCTCACCAGACCACCACTAGTCTCTCTTGGACTTGGCACTGAAAATAGTGCATTCAATCCAACGTTGTCATCTACTGTGCATGCTCCTCACGATAGACTCTCTCAGTTGTGTACACTCTTTCCATCAGTCTATTGATAAGTTCTTGACAGTTCTCCAAGCAGTGATGTTGGATATTCTGCCATTCATCCGCTTCAGCTTGACCAGACCCATGATTCCCCTTACCACCCTAGGTTCCTCCACCCCGACGACTCGACTTCTGAACCTGCATACCACCACCCCTACTAGCACCTTGTTTACCTCCTCCACAACCTTCATGAGCTCCCACACTAGCTAGTCACATGCATCAAACGGTCTTGCCACCCTGGTGGGGAGCCCGAGTGGTAATTGCCGAGTCCACCACACCCACAGGGCCAAGGGTGGCTTGAGAGGGGGAATACCCATGCCACGTAGGGGGTTTCATAATTCATAGAGATGGTGAGCCACCATGTTCAAAATCCAAACACCAACATCAGAGGAACTAAATGTCACCACCCACGACATGAGAGAAAACACAATACCACCGCCGACTCCCTAACAAGCACCACCACCACTAGAGAAACCAAATATCATCGCCTACCACACGAGCACAGATAATTGAAAGAAATACAAAGTAGTCAGCCCCTGAGCACAACTTCCACCAAGGCGGCAACCAACCTCAAAATTTGCCTCGCAAAGACCACCCACCAATCTGCCAAACACTGTTGCGCCCATGTTAGAGGTCACGCAATTGGAAATTGAAACTAGTTTTCTGCCACCACCCACGCAATTTCCTATACTGCTAGTTCCAACTTCCACTTCTAACATGAGCAAATAGGCTTACCATAAGACAAGAGGAAATGGAATGGAAGAGGTCTCGTCCCACCAGCTTCCCATCCTTACACACGCAGACAATAACAAAGAGGCTTTGTAACACGGTCGAGCTTGACACACTACTCTAGCAAATGCCTAGGATGAGTACACACATACCACTACTACCAAATAACCTCTTGTGATGCTTTCATTTTCTCCCTGAAGGCCACCTCGAAGTCCATCACAAGGCTAGAGAGGGGTTACGAATGTCGGGCTCCCTCATCTTCCCATGCCTTAATCATTCGCCACCCCCAAACTCCAACGTGATGTTAATACTCACATAAGTTGCCAACTTGCTGATATTAGTCCTCTCGTTACATCCGCTTTGGTGAAGGGACCGCAAGGACCATCCTTCACCGCCACTCCAACTGTATTCACACATGAGGCTCCTCCTCCACGTGTTGCAAGGACCTCACCCCCATCAGGGATGAGTCATAAAAAATTATATCATAAGTTTAATTTAATTTTATAAATATTCTTGTAATTTATTAAAATTAATTTTTTATTTTATTTTTCATTCAAATTTAAATGAATATTTAGACATTGTTATAAGTAAACCACACCAAAAAAAAAAACCACTATCTTTGAATTAAAAACTTTAATAATGTATAATTAAAAATGGCTTAGTCTAACTTATAGAAGAAATGACCTTTTTCACGACATTTTTTTAGTTAATTCTAATCAAAATATGACATATCTTTTAAGACTTGAGTTCAAATTATTTAATCTTCATAATTCAAGTCCCTTAAAGGTGTTTCAAGGTATTGAATCCATTTATGCATTCAAAAACGTATTTTAAATAATAAAAAAAATAAAAAATTGTATTACAAAAATTTAGTGAATTGTGATAAGAAAAAATTACTTCTTCTATAAATTAAACTACTCCATTATAAATTATACCCATAAACAATGTAGACTTGCGCAACAAGTTTTCCGTTTCCCAAGTTATCTTCAAATTTGAACTTAAAATTAAATTATTCAAAAGAAAATGGAAAAGTTTGCTTAAAAAAACTTCGTTAACTCTTTACTCTAAGATTTTATTTTTATTTTTATCTTTTTATTTGTATTAAAATTTATATATTCGTATTAATATTATATTGTATAGGCATATATGTAATAGGCTTTAGTGATGTAAGATCAACTATATATAGTAATATTTACATATTTAAAATAAAGTAATTAACATATATAGATTAATTAATTGTTTTTTCAAAGGTTCAAGCTAAAAATATATAAGATTACTAACATCAAATATAAAGCGTCACTTCATACTAGAGGTGATGATGACATTTTATTTTTTTATTTTTTTTTAAATAAAGGAAGTCCATAATGTCTTGAAGTTTAGTAATGGTAATTTATAAAAAAAATATATTAAGTATTTGAATTTACTTATTTATTATAAATACAAATATTATTTTATTAATTAAAATAATAAATATAAAAGAAATGAAATTTATAAAATTATTTTTTATTTAAAAAATATTATAAAATATAAAATTATAAATTAAGTTATGTAAAATAAAACATTTTGTCATATAAATAGAAAAATATTTTGAATATTTTAACCGAGACTAAATATTAAAAAATATATAGTAAGAAAATGAACTAACAATTGGATTATTATATGATTAGTGGCTTTACCTCTTTTTAATAAGATAGAGTTTTATGTGCAAGTAAAATTTAGAATACTAATTTTATACTTTAATATGATAATTAATTTTTGGATTATTATATGATTAGTGGCTTTACCTCTTTTTAATAAGATAGAGTTTTATGTGCAAGTAAAATTTAGAATACTAATTTTATACTTTAATATGATAATTAATTTTTCTACTCTATTTCTTGTATATATAAATTTGATCGTTCCATTTGGGGTGATTGTATATAAATTGTTTATTAAACGGAAATCAAGTGGGTTAAAGAAGAAAGAGCATCATGAAGCTTCCAAGGAGTGGAAGAAGAAGTGGAACAATGGAAATGATAAGAAGATAAGTCATAGCATGTGAGTGTAAAGATCCAAACAACCACTATAACCACTGTAACATTGAAATTCATACAGAGGAGAAGTATTGGAGGTTGCATATAGACCTCAACTTGTAGAACGAGAAAAAAATACTATGAAGAAAAATATTATAACCACATATTTAATTAATCAAGTGAAAGGTAGCTCAGAGGTGGATGTGAATATTATTTGTATATCAATACATAAAGAAATTGATATGTGTATCTTTCAACAACAAGAAGAGAAAAAAAAGGCCAAACTCTTCCATATAAAGGAACAAGTCAAGAAGACAGGCATTGATGCTCTATTCGACTCAAGATCATAGGCAAATCTCATTATAATATAGTTGGTCAACAAATTGAGATTGGAATTTTTGGATCATCTAAGCCCATATCCATTGGGATAGGTAAATAAGGATGTAGAAATATAAAAAACTAAATAGTTGAACATCAGATTTTCTATTAGTGTTGATTTTATTGATGAAATATAACTAGATATAGTTCCCCTTGATGTGTGTGGAGTAGTGTGTGGAATCCCATATATGTTGATGCAAGATGCAATCTTCATGTGCAGAGTCAACCAGTACCATATCATCAAGGATGGGAAATCGTTCGTCATCTACGCAGAAAAGGGAAAGTCCAAAATTTCATTGGTGGGTGTCAACCAAGCCAACAAACTATTAGTTCTAGAAAGAAGTGTGTTTTTCTATTTTTAAGGGAAAAGTAGTTTATCAAAGAGTCAATAAGAGTAAAGTCATCCTTGGATAAGTCCACTAAGGAGAAAATAAAGTAACTGGAAAATTTTCTACAAGCATAAAGGGTTATGTTCAAGGAGTTTAAAAGGATAATGCCTAAGATGGAAGCGGAGTGCGTGATACAACTATTTCCAGACTCCCCATTTTTGAAAATTGGGCTATAAAGGTGGTAAATTATAGAAGGAGGTGAGGTGAAGAAGAAATTGCAGTAGCTTCTAGAATAAGGTGTCATTTGACCAAGTACCTCATCATGTGGTTTTACCATCATTATTGTGCCAAAGAAGGATGGACTTCGTAGATGCATATTCATTACAGGGCGTTAAGAAGATGATGCTCAAAAATAGGTATGCCCTATCCATGGTAAATGATCTACTATATTAGTTTCATCAAGAAAAATACTTCACTAACCTGCACTTAGAATTTGGATATCACTAGGTTCGAGTCATGTAAGAAGATACCTAGAAGATATAGGATAGTTTTGTATGAGTGGTTAGTCATGACATTTGGCCTATGCAATGCACTAGGTACATTTACGAGGTTAGTGAATAATATATTGAAAGCTTTTATAGATTCATTTGTTGTTTTCTATTTGGATGATATATTAGTATACATTGCTACCTGCAAAAAGAAAATCCCACATTTGATGTGGGTGTTAGAGACATTATAGAAGAACCAATTGTTGGAAAAAATCAAGAAGTGTGAGCTTGTAAAACATTTTTTGGTGTATCTAGGGTATGTGATAGGTGGAGGAGAGATTAAGATAGATCTTTCCAAGATGGAGGCCATCGTGAGTGGTTGATACCTACTAATGTTTCTAAGCTCCAGAGTTTCATCGTGGTAGCACAATACTTGAGGAAATTCATAGCCTCATTTTTAGTGGTAGAAACAACACTCCATTCCTTACTAGTAAGTGGAAAGAGTTTCCAATGGGGAAAGGACCAAAAAATGGCCTTTGAAGAGTTAAAGGAGAAGATCAGTCAAGCATCATTTCTAGCATTATTGAACTTGTAGCAACCCTTCAAAGTGGAGAAACATGTCAGTGGTTATGTTATGGGAGAAATATTCTTATAGGTAATAACACATTTGTGCTACCATTATGAATTATTTCATGGGGTGGTTCTTAACTACCCTACTTATAATAAGAAGCATTATGCCTTGGTGCAAGTTGTGAAGAAGTGGAAACACTATATGATGGGAAAGAAGATAGTAAAACACATAGATCACGAGGCATTACAATACCTACAGGCCCAATTTTTCTACATTATAGTATCAAGCATTACAAGTGGATGGGGTTTCTACAATAGTTTCATTTAATGATTAAGTATAAGAAGGGAAGAAAATAAATTAGTTGTGATTATTTCAAGGCCACCAACATTAAATATCACATATTTTTGAACTCATATGTACATGGATCTATTCACCCAAGATGCATACAAAGAGGCATATTTAGAGGATGGAGGCTTTAATGAGGTTTTTCAACAGTTCTAGAGCTAGAGTCAGCTGCATAATGGTGAAAACATAGTTGAATACCATCTCTAGTATGGGTTACTATATAGGTTGGATAAGCTATGTGCTCCTAAATGTGAGTGAGTAAAGTTGATTAGAGAGTCTCATGTGTCCAAGGATGCAAGGAACTTTCATGTAGGGAAGATAATAGCCAACTTGCATAAGGGAATAAATTTTGCATATGGATTCTGATTAAGATGATTATTGCATCATTGGAATGTTATATATATGTAGAATAACACTAAAAAAGGCACGATGCTTAAATGGAAAAAAATTACTCCCATTCTATTTGAGTGCATTCTGTTCCACACATGAGCAGAGTAGTTGAGAGTGGATAGGGAGGTAGAAAATAGAGGGGGATTTTATATTGTAGTAGCCCATAAGCCACATGTCTAAATTCTTTGTACTTGGATCCATTTTCTATTCATAGAATAAGAACAAAGAATACTCACATCCAAGTTAGGTTTTCTCAAAAAAGGGCTTCCTAAGTTATATCTTCTGTCAATTATGGTTTGTGAGTTTTATTTTATTATTCTCTATTTTTTGCGTAATTACAGTTTGCATGCACATGTAATAAAAAATAATTAGAAATCTCAAGAGAAGTAAACTCTCATAGTGTAGATTCATATTTCTCTAATATATCATATTAGATAAATTGTAGTGAAATGTCCAATGGAACATGTGTAGCAATTCACAAATCATACTAGTTGTAAATTTCCTTTATGATTCAATGCTTTATATAGATGTATTCTTTAGATTACATTTTCATCTGATGGATGTGAGACATATGTATCCTAGGAAGTACATAGGAAGTACAATGTATAAGTGGATTTCTATGTCTCTTTATGTATTTTCTTAGTGTCCATGACCTATGCTAAGCTAGCTACATAATCTAATAATTATGTTGTATATACGTTTACTAATGAGAATAATTAAATGTTCTTGTTTATTTAGGGGACTTTGTTTCTTGAGGAGATACGCCAAAATGTGGAATTTTATATTTGTAATTTTTTGGGTATGAAGTGTAAGTTTTGTAGTCTTAAGAGAGTGAGAAGAATCCCCTTCAAATGGACGAAGTTGTGTACTTGGCCATGGGGCTTCTCCTTGTTTCTTTTTATGTGATGCAATTTGGTTAGAAATTTATTTTCAATTCCTTCATAGGATGGTGAATACCTCTATATATTCAAAAGTATTTTGGGTGGGATTTTATCTATTTGAGTCTTTTTCATTCTCAAAATAAAGCTAGAAAAATTCTATCAAAAGCATGAAATCCCTTAAACTTTCAAGGATTCTTTGAAAAAATGGGAGTTGGAGCGCTAATCCCCATTCCCTAAACACATGGGTTAGATGGGGGCTTTGAATGAGGGCTAGTGAGAAAAGTGGGGTGAAGGAGGTGAAATTCGGACGGGAGTGAAAGTTTCGACTATAAGTAATTCAATGAAAAGTAGGATATTCATGAAAAGGTGTTAACGGAAGCTTGTGATGTTTTAGATATGTGAATACATGTTTATCAATACATCTAGAGCATCATCGTCATGTTAGTATGAAAGTGGGGATTTTTTGTATATTTGAACATTCAAAAATTTTCCTAAGGGGATTTTTCCAAAGACCCGTATTATGGATAGCGAAACATATGCATGATATAATCTAGAGTTGGTGAATTTTTTTGTTAAGTTTGAGGAATCTAAAATTTATTAATTATTGTTGATTAGGAACCATAATATTGTTAGACAATGTAACTAGGTTCAGTCTTCATAATGATCTATGTACTTATGTCATTGTATATTTTATGTAAAAAAAACAGAAGAAAAAGAAATTTTTTTTTTCAAACATGGGTTTCTTGCTCAAGTCAAATTATTATTTCATTGAAGTATGTTCTTCATGTTCATTATTAATTGTATTGGTCAAAATCAAAAGGCTTGTCCTCAATATGCCAAGACAACCCTACCCCAATGGACATGTCTATTCAAATCCCTTTGGATAGTATAAATAGAGGGTGATTTGAGCTCATTTGGACACATAATTCCCTTGATGTGATCTAAAATATCACAGAAGGGAGGAGGGTCAAAGTCTGAAGTTGATAAGAGAAACAAGGATCTGGATTTGTGGAAGTTCTACCTTGATACCTATTATTGAAGGATTATTTTTGATGTTGTACATGTTGTTGGCCTCTTGTTATTGATTGATTTGGTGTGCAGAAGGGGGGTTTGACTTGAAAACTAGAGGGTTGAAGTCTTTATATGGTCATGTGTCTTGGATATCTCACTTTGATCTGATTATAAGAAGAGAATTATTCGGGGTTTTCCTCTTGGAGGTGTTTTTGCCTAGCATGGAGTCTATATCTTGTGTTTATTGTTTTCTTGTGATATTCGTTTTTACATTTTGGTAAATTTTTTATTTGAAGAACATAATAAATATTAAAAAACGACCAACAAACTTCACAAGAAATTGTCATGTAAAGAGAAATCATCCCTAATATGTTTCCCTATTGATTTCTCAACATGGTCTGAAAGCTAAGGTTGAAGGATGGTAGCCTGAAGGTCACACTCTGTTGGGTTTTAAGGATCTCTCTCTGTGGTTTTATTAAACAAATTTCTGTATTCACATCTCTATGGCTCGCTACATGGTGTCTTTTAATGGCATCAAATTGTATGGCATTACATGTACTATGTCATCAAATTAAATTATAGTACCTTTAGTTGACTACTCTAACAATGCATGTATTTCCGATGTAGCTTGACTATCTTATATGGATTGATACACATTTATTCTATGGTTTTTTCACATAAGTTCCATGGCTCGCTATTTCAGAGGCTCGTATCCATGGGGGGATTTCACTCAGTAAACCTATAACATATCGTGTGCGTTTGTTGCATATTAAACAATACCCTTAATTTGACTACATATTGGAAAATCTCTCTAAAAATCACATTATTTAATCCATTACCAATATGAACCCAATACAACTTTCCAATTAAAAAAACCCCTACTTTCACTGGATATTGTAGGTATCCATTTTTTCATTAAATTTTTTTATACCCGTTTATATTTTTTCATTAACCTTAAGCTCCAATTTTAATACAACCCTTTACCTCCTATATATCCCCTAATATATTATCTCATTTTTTCCTCAATATATATCCACCGATATGAACCCATGTGATATGATATTGCTTCCCTCATGAAGCACGATGCTCACATTGTACTTACTTTGACTCACATTATTTTAAGTGGCTCAGATTCACGTTTGTTTCGAGGAGAATTCGCTTTCTCTGTGGCATCCCAATATAAATTTACAGGACTTGCACTGTAATTCTTCACTCACATGCATATGAATTTATTCTCTAGTTTGCAATTCTCTGAAATTATATTGGTTCACTATTTCCTATGGGTCATATGACCTATGTCTCATGCAAAACTCTAAGACCGCACATCAGGAATCATATTTACATCACAGAGAGCTCGTTTGATGGCTTATATATCTACTCATATATACAATAATTATACTTTACTGTGAATATTTTTAAATTCTTTTCGGCATCATTGTATCACATCAAACAGTGGCTCACATTGCTTCAATCATACCCTTGTAGCGTTGCATTTAATTACTAAATAGCTCTAGTATATATATGGCTCTATTATGGATCATGTGATTGCACTTAATCATAGGAGACCCACCAGTGCACCATGATATGTTATATGCTCTGGAGATTGTGGTTTGTAATAATTTATATATTAGTCTCTGTGGTTCAACATGGACCTCTGAGGCTTAGATTTATATAACTGTGGCACGCTCTGTAGCTTGTATCTATTTGTGATTCTGACTCCTTTTGTGGCTTAGACTTCATTTGGCTCACTCACGATTCTTTGTGAATTGAATTTTATGATGGATCGGATCAATATCTTATCACCTCTATAATGGTAGTACATTACAATATTATATTAGTTCACGTGACTCAAAAAATGTTCCTAGAGTTTGCATATAAATCCAATGATGTCTTGCATTTGTGATCACCTTGGCTCGTAGTGTATAATTAGCCTTGCAATACTTACTTCAGAGGCTGAGTGGTATTGATGAATGGTATTTGATAATTATCTTATTAAGGGGCTTTAATAAAGTAGTCATATTTGTGAAGCCTACCTAAGGAGATGAGATGATCCCAAATTTCGAAGATCATATAGTTCTAAAATATCACATATGTTTCTCCATGGAGATTCGTATCAAATATATAAAGAGAATATTTTCTCTATGGAGGTGGCACCACAAAATTACATAGAATTGATTGGTGAAATTATATCTATATGATTTGTATGGCATCAATTTTGAGTTTCCTAAGTTTCTCACACTCATCTTCCATAACACATTTATTTGTGGATCACTACTTCCATGTTCGTATCTATTTGACTTGAACCTGGAGGAATGACAAATGCTTACATAATCATGATGGAAGTGACCATAATAGACTCTTTTGACAATGCGAAAACAATAGCATTATTAACAAGAACATAATAATCTTGATTGACAATAACAAATAACGAAAGATGTGAAGCACCTCTATTGAAAAAAGATGACAATCTTAGTTGCAAAAGGATTGGACCTTTGAAGAGACAACTTAAGGTTGAAGAGCTATGTACTATTTTTATGCATGAGGAGGATCATTTGATAGAAAGAATAAGGTATGCATATGTATATATATTTACATTAGAGACCATAAAATACCAAAGATGGTGAATATGACAAGTAGTTATTTTCATATAAAAGATAGAATAAAAATCAAGTCAATTGTTAGGGTTTTGTAGCATGCTTGTAGAATTTTGCAAATGACAAAGTCTTAATGACATTGATGGATCTAGGGTTTGCATAGAATTTGTTATTTCTAAAAAGACCTTGAAGACTTAAAAATATTGTGTTTTGTAACTAACTCTTTTGTGTGTTTGTAGACTTTATAGTTTGTAAGTAACAAGTCTTGGGATATAGGGTTTGTAAACCATGAGAAAGTATGAAATAAAAGGATAAACACTAACTAGTTGCTTCTACTGTAAAAATATTCTATTTTTTTTAGTTTGAAAAGTATGACATATAGACAAGGGTTGTGAACAAGTCCAAGATTAAGAGGGAGCTAACCCTCTTCAAAGGGCCGTGGGTCAAAAGGATAAGCTAAAAGAATGTGGAAAAGCATGAAGATGAATAAGAAGGAAATTGTTTATCAAGGAAATTGATTATAGGACAAGAAGTTCACTCACCTCATTTGGAAAGAGGGAACTTTAAAGACCATGAAGTATGCAATATTGAAGTTTACTAATTGGTTTTCTCCTAAATGATGAGTGAAAGAGGGAACTGTAAAGACCATGAACAATGGAATATTGAAGTTTGTTAATTGGTTTTGTCCTAAAACATGAGTGAAAAACTGAAGAAAATGAAGCTAAACTTTGTTGCAATATGAGATAGACAATGAAAAGGATTGTTGACTTCAGAGGGAGCTAGTAGAAAAAGTTGACATAAAGAATCCCACATCTTGACTTGAGGCCATTATGGTTTGGCAAGTCCAATACTGATGATTTGTTTGATATATGATTTGGATCCCTGCTAAGGAATATTGCAGAATTATATGCAAAGGATAAAAGATAGCATTTGAAATAACTTTTTGTATGATGTTGATGTATTAAAACTTTTTTGTTTGAACATGGAACATGTGGATTGTGTGGATAACACTATTTATGGCCTAGACAATATGCTAGAAAAATTGATATTAAAAAGGTTGATATTACTCTGAAGAATATAAGGCATAAATTTATGAATATAAGGCATGTGCTAGTAGCAGTGAGGAATCTCAACTCCTTGAAAATGATAGATGAACCATTTGATGACAAAGTCGTTTGATGATTGATAAAATCTAGAAAGGTTCAAAGTTTGATACGATGTGACGATGTTAGGAGCGAAGAAATCATGTCATGAAAAGAAAATTTGAAAGAATTTAGCTTCATAAAAAGTTGGACATCTAGAAAGGTCGAGGCTCAAGTATGATGTAATGTGAAAAAGGAGATCTACAACTGCAAATATATCTTCATGAAAGAAAAAGTAGATGATGTACTGATGAAGTATGATACCAACTAAAGATAGTGATGGTGTCTCCCTCTTTAAGAGGGAGTAATAAATATCCTCCAATGTTTCAAAAGGAGTAAGGATCTCCTCCCTATATGAGAGGGAGTGATGATGGACACTATATGCTTCATGTGTCATGCCCTAGACCAGGACTAACATTTGTACATCTAGGGAAGGCACTAGGTGGGAGAATGGAGGATTAGTAATCCAAGATAGGAAGTAGTCCTACGGACCGACACTCTTTGAGGATTGGACATGGTATCCAATATAAGGGCGGTTGTAGAAGACTAATATTCTTTGAAGATTGGGAATCCAACATGAGAATAGTCCTATAAGGACATACCTAGTGAACATCTAGATGGGGTATATGCCTTAAGAGGCTATGGTGTTGTCCATTTGTATGCCTCCCACCATTGTACTCTAATTTATTGGAGAGATAGAGCTTGTTAGTCAAGGCCTTGCTATATTGCAATTTGACAATTATGGTTGTGATGTTGATGCTTAAATATGACTTATCAATATGACTCTTCTTATGAGAATATTTCAATTTGAGAGTACTTTTGTAATAGTTGTGGAATGATCCACGGGATCAATTTAGTGCTCAAAATTGAAAGTGTGTGATAGAGCTCAAAACCTGAATGCATGGATAGACCTCCATGATCTCAATCCAACACAACTTGTTTCACACAAAATCGATATCATACACTCGTGCCTGTTATGATTGAAATCCTAAACAAGTAAATTTTAGCAAAATTGACAGGTGTCTAGAAATCATGAGCCAGTAATACGCTGCCACTTGGCCACTTCTAATTTGTCCAAAAACTCTAATTTTATTGGACAATTGGGTTCTACCATTTTTCTCAAGTTGATTAGATCATAAATTATTTTATTATATTTTGGATTGTTTGCTATGTAATTATAGGACCAATGGGGGAGCACCGCGTGGCCCAACCGGAGGTAGCCACATGGCCTTTGAAGGATGGTCTAATTTTCTTTTGTGGAGGCCGAGTAGCCAAAAGAGTCACACTCGTGACTTGGAAAAAAACACCACAATCCCTTACCAGTGCACCATAACATGTTTCTTAACATCATAAGACATCGACTTATATTTGGAGTTTTGTGAATTTCACAATAGAGGTTGGGGCTAGGGATAATCCCCAACCCTGGTCCCAGCGCCCTTAGAACAAAGGGGTGAGACCAAGGCCCAGGGCTTAGCCCAATCCCGTGGTCATAAGTCTTGGCACCACAACACAAGAAAACCAGAGAAATAACCATCGATAGGAGGTTGAAGGCAGCTAGACCTAAGGGAGACATCCCTAATGGTGCCATCGGGGTCATATGGACCTCAACAAAACATAGGTGGGATATAGTGGAGGTATAGATGGAAGGGCCGAGTCCATGTTATTTATAATTATAATTATAATTAAGAATTAAACCTGTCTATATCCATCCCAACTTCGTATCTACCAAGTGCTAAGAGGGATCATAAAGTGAAAATAAATTTGATCCCTCAAGGCCATCTAGACTAGTTGTTGTAGTAATCAATTGTAACATGATCTTTACATTAATAGTTATAAAAAAATTGTATTTTAGTATTTTTAAATATCTCATTCTACTTTTTATATAAAATATTAAAAAATAAAATAAAAAAATTAATATTCTAGTATTGATTATTTAATGAAATAATCCATGATTATAATGGAAAATTTGTTAATGTTGAGCTCTAACATTTAGACCAAACACTAAGGAAAGGGGCAGCGAGCTAAGTAAGGTGAAGTTTCAATCCAATACGACTACGGTTTTTTTCCACAGATTGATGAAGGTTGAGGCTTGCTACTACTAATAGAATGAAGCATAGGATGCTCAAGCTATCATAATAGAGGAGTTTCACATGGTCATAGAAATGAAGCATAGGATGCTCACGCTATCATGATAGATGAGTTTAACATGGTGAAAGCCTCCAGTCAAGGAAGGTCAAAATTGAGACTGAAAAATTTTGTCAAAAGGTTAGAAGAGGCACCAAAATAAGTGATCGCTCCACCAACATTGACCATGAATGCTCTAGAATTATTGGATCAAGGACTAATAGGACAATTGATGGGTCTTTGGCCACCACCAAAAAGATTGGAGATATGGGCAAATCAAAATTTGGTCTCACTTTGTAAAGGTCGAATAGATACATTCTTGTACGACAAGATTTTTCTACATTTCTGTTCGAATTTAAGGAGAATAAAGCTCTAGTTTTTAGTGCATGAATATATGTGAAGGTGGACATGGAAAAATGGATTTTCCTTGAAATAAAAGCCTCTCCAAATGGGTGGCCCCACTTGCAAATTTTGGATTACGATCAATTTCTCTTAAAGAGCAAGAACTTTCATGAAAACATTCACTTCACTTGGAACTATAAAAATAAGCAATTATAACAAGAGGAGACTACCGAACAAGAAAACTAGACCTAGGTCAAAATAAAAAACCCCATAAAGTAGGGTGGACCCAAATCGAAACAAAAACTACTAGATTCATCAAGGAAGAGTTTCTTTGATGCATTAGATGTAATTCAGGAAGAAACAAAGGACAAAGAAGGACAAGTTGCACAAGTAGAATAACCCCAGTTCAAACAATCAAAACCCAAGAAGAACAAGCCCCTACCCTAGCTGAGCCAGTATGGAAACATATTTCAAAAGTCATACATTTGGCCTTGGAATCATCAAGTCATCATGAAATAAACGAGAAGGAGCAATCAAGTGCACAAAAGCGAGGAAGGAAAATGCATTCAAAACTCCAAGAGATGGAGCCTCACAGAGAAAAAGAAAGGGGTACTCAGAGAACAATACATATGCCTTGGAGAAGGTCCAACAACCCATGACTAGAATTCTCTCAAGGAAAGGTCATGAGGACAAGGCCAAAGGGTTGGTCAAATATCGTACCCATAATAAATGGAGACCTAGAATAAAAAAGGGTTAGATAAAAAAGGGGAAGCAATCTAAGGTATTCTCAAGCTCCAACAACCTTCTATTCTACTAATCTAAGAAACAAAACTAGAAGGAATGAAACTAATAATATTAGGTAAGAGAAATTGGGGATATAGTGAAGGAGGCTCAAGAAATTCTTAAGGTACATCAGTTGGAGCCCTCACACTCTAGGACCCCACTAAAGTCAAGCTTCTTCAAGTATAAATTAGGAAACATTGTATAATGACCACAATATGGATAAGGGAGGTAATTTTTATTTTCCTTGTTTAATTTTTATGTTCTAGTTTATACATAAGGCAAAAATTAATATTTGAACCCTTTGCTTGAATTCTTTAAAGCAAATGACTATCAAAACTTAGTAATAGAGGGGGATTTAAATATGTTTATGTCTCTGAAAGAAAAAAAAGAGGGTAGGCTGGTTTGAGCCATCTTAGATTCTATCTAGAGGTATTAATGGCTCGTTGGGACTATATAGATGTGAAAACAAAGAATGGGGAATTTACTTGGACCAATAGAAGACTTAGAAAGGCACATATAATGGCTAGATTGGATAGGGTCCCGTTCAAAGTATAATTTGTCTAGTATATTGTGCGGTGAAGTTGGAGATTCTCTCTTTCTCCTTTTTAGACCACCTCCCAAATTATTTGATTATCGATAATATAGACAAAGGAGGACCAATTCCCTTTTGTTTTAATCTCATTTATGTTTAGGAGGAAGAGTTTCTCCCACTAGTGGCAACCACATTGGAAAAACATGTCAAGGGATCACTCTCCTTTTTATGGGAAGAGAATTTAAGAACAACAAAGAAGAGGCTGAAAGAATGGCCCAAGAATACCTATAAATCTCTTACCCAAAAAAATGAAGAAATCTTGAGAAAGATGGAGACAATGAATATTTAAATGAAGTAGTAGGAAGTTAACTAGGAAAAACAAACTATTGAAGCGCAGTTCTTGGGAAGTTTGTTTAAGGCATGTCATGATGAGTAAGATAATTAGAGAGTGACATTTGAAAACCCGTGACTTAGAGAACGAGATCAAAGCATGACCTATTTTCATTAACAAACCAAAGAAAGAGAAATAATAGAATGAGTCACATAAATTAAGGGAGTTGATGGTCAATCAAAGGTGGGGTAAGAAAAAGTTAAAATGGAAGCCACATATCAATTCATCAATATTTATCAGGAGATTAGGGAAGGACTAGAAGAAAAAATAGAGGAAATCTTGGATAAAATAACACATTTGATCATGGATTAGGAAAATAATCAACTCATTCAGAAAATTAGGGATAGAGAAATCTACAAAGCAATCAATGATATGGAACAAGACAAAGAACCAAGACGAAATATATTTACGATATATTTCTTTAAAGTATGTTGGGAGATTCTAAAAAATGACCTATGGAGAATGCTAAATGGCACTCTCAAGAAGGGAAGAATAGGGAAAGATACCAATTCCTCTTTCCCAACACTATTCACCAAAAAAAAAATCCTTCTTCATTTATGAGATTTAGGCCTATTTTCCTTTGCAATACCTTTTATAAAATCCTCACCAAGATAATTGCTAAAAGGTTAAAATATATAATGATTAGGGTCATTTCAAAGAACCAAGAAGGATTCATCCATGGAAGGAAAATCCTAGATAATATAGTTTTGTTACAAGAAGCCATACATTCTAGTAGAAAGAGGAAGGATAAAGGAATGGTAATCAATATTGATATGGCCAATGCATTTGAAATGGCTAAGAATTAATTTCTTCTCAAAGTCTTGGATAGATTTTGGTTGTCACTAGGGTTTGTGAATTGGATTAAAGAATGTGTAGGGAATCCATGGGTGTTGCCATTAATAAATGATAGAAAATGGGGCTTTCTTCCCACTCTTTAGATGGTTGTCGCAAGAATACCCCATGTCTCCCCTGTTATATGTTGTTGTAGTAGACACATTGAGTAGGATATTAGAGAAAGAAAGATGCAGAGGATACATTCTAGGGGTACTAGTAGTAAGATTGATTAAGGGAATCAATCATGCATAGTTCGTGAATGGTACACTACTTCTAGGTGGAGCCTCAACAAATATTGCGGAATGATTGAAGAAATTATTGGAGGGGTTTTTTCAAATATCAATAAACTTAACAAATATTGAAAAAAATCATGTCTATGGATGAAATACGAATAATGGGAAGCTACTTGTATGCAGCTAGGAAGCTGAGTTTCAACCTAGTACTCTCATGGACCTCTTTCACCTACCTAGGCATCTCTATATCCCTAAAATATGCAAGGGCCAAGGATTGGTTGAGAATCATCCAAAAGATGGAAGGAAAAATAAAAAATTTTGGATCATGTTCGTTGAATCAAGTAGGAAATTTTGGTATGATTCTCATTGAATCAAGTAGGAAAAACAATTCTAATTCAACCATTCTTATGATTTTTTCTTCTCTATTAGAGCCCATTCATCATCGCACCAACCTGAGTGTAAATCGCTTTGATAAAATGCTAATAAATTTCCTTTGGAAAGGAGGAAAGAACAACTAGGGGAGGTTTCATTTGGTGCTGTGAAAAAAAATTAAGGCACCAATATTGCATGGGGGTCTAAATGTAAAAGACTTGGAACTAATGAATATAGAACTAGGGGCCAATATTTTTTGGAGAATAGTTTTGGGACCTAGAAGTTGGCGTAAATACATAATATAAATGAAGTATATGTGTAGGGAAAGACTTTTTTGTTTATACTACCCCCTAGATTCTAACTCCTCCTTGGGCATCATAATCTAGAAAAACTACAAAAGGGTAGCTAATGTTTAAGGGAGTCCCCGTTCTTGGTTCCTAGAAACATTGAGTGAAAATTCAAACTTCGGGAAGATAAAATTATAGACCTCCATGTAACACCCTCCTCCCACATCTACCCAAGTAACTAGCCAACTGGGGTAAACATGCAACGAAAGGCTACTATGATTGGATTCGACCTCCTATGTGACCTTAAGGAAGTGGAACTGATGCAAACATCACACACGATCATGCAACATCAACTTTAGGACCCATAGAGACCAATCCAACACTTCAGATAGATTTCTCTTCAGTCCTACTGAAGTTTTGACACTCTTAGACCTCATTCACATTCATGTCATAGGCATGATAGCGTCTAGGGACCCAATTTTCCAGTTCTATGCCAGCGACCCCAGAATTTTCTTTCCTTTAATTTAAAATTTATTTTTCCTTTCTTTTAACTTGTCTAGTTGGGGAATACCTCCTATAGCTACCTAAAAAGTCAACATAGAAAAATCATATTTTTCCTTTTAGTAGTGCCATTTTGTTGAGGTATATAAGGTATATATATTTACTAACATATGTCATTATTTGAAAAATATTTTTTAAATAGTATATTCTCATCCGCCTGATTGTAAAAATTTCATAGGTTACTTGCTTTGTTTTTTTAGCTAATGTCTTAAATTTCTTGAACTTTTGTAAGGAACTACTCTTATTCTTCAAGAAATATACCCAAGTATACCTAGAAAATTCACCGGTTAGGATCAATACATACCTTACACCAACTAGTGATGGTTTCTTTAAGAAACATAGGTTACTATGGAGAAGTACTAAGTGAGATGCTTACTCTCCAAACCTTCCCATTCCAAAGTTAGCCTAACGATACTTTCCAAGTATACATCCTTCACATAATTCGGAAGGGGGAACAACCTTTGGTAGTCTAGTAATCATGTTGTGTTTCACCATTGATTTCAAGCTCTAAAATTTTAATGTTTTGAAACATTTAGGCCAAAATATGTTTGAACCATTAGTGTGAAGTATGATTGTAGTTGATCTTGGATATTTTTGAAAGTCACAAGACATATAGCTTTTACTTAGGGTCAAGAAAGAGAAACTAATCTACAAAAAAAATATACTTTCTTACCATTGTGAGTTAGTTTGGGAATTGAAAACAAGTTGACACCCAAGCTAGGTACATGATACACATTAGTAATAATACCATTATGACATTCAATCTTCCCCTAACTAACAAAAATAAGTGCATAATAATTTGATATAAGTATTTATTTGTTTGTATCCTCTTTTAATGAAGAAAAGAAAGCATCTTAAGCCATATGATAGATGGAAGTAGAGGTCATTATTCATTAACTCTCAGAAGTGTGAGGATGCAAGACCTAAGAAGTACCAAATAAAACATATAAATTACAAGTCATCCAATCTTCTAATAAATACATCCTTGCATTATTCTTCACTTTCTCAACGAGGCCCTTGCTCTTCTATGAACAAGACTTCTCTATACATCACAATTTCTCACAATAATGACAGGTCTTTTTTTTAAAATTCAACTTAGTCAAATTTTTATCGCCATGCTTATTTTTAACAATCTATATGATGGAATCACATTATTCTTCTTGATTGTATTGTCTGTATCTTTGTATATAACATTTTCAATCAACAAATAGACCTATTTCTTGATCTCAAATTTCGCTTTTTGAAACAAATCATTTTATGCATTAATCAATAAACCACAACAAAAATCAAATGAATAATCCTTTCCATAAAATCTTTTAGACATCTAATTGATTAGAAAATGTCAAACATAATACATCTTAAGATGTCTTCAAATTATTAAAAATATCTACTAGTTGACTGTACCTTTTTTAAAATCTTTTTAGGTTGACTCAATTTCAATTAAAAATCCTTAGCATCAACCAAATAATTTTTTTTTGAATCCTTTCTACAACTCAATTTCAATTAAAAATCATTAGCATTAATGGAAATAAATTGAGAAAAACCATATATTTCTTAATTTTCAATAATTTTATTGAATAATATCTTTACCTTCTTTTTATATAATATTTAGGAACGAATCTCATTTATATGAAAAAAAAAAAAAAACAAATCTCATTGAATATGATGGAGAATATGATACAAATAGTGTCACCATAAACACACCAACATATTTTTATTGCTTCTATAGTAAAACCTTAGAATAGATGTTGTTATGTTATGTTATATAAATATTTTGATCTAATCAAATTACATAAAAATAAAGAAAAGTCTAAATAAAATAGTCGCTTGACTATTGGTGGTTTTAGCTCTATAACCCATGGATCTACCAACCATATTTTTATATAATATCAAGTGGATAAAAATATAAAATCCTTAGAAATATAAACTTTTGCTTAAATTTTACACTAAAAAATAAAAAAAATTATTCTACCTAATAAAATATAAAATAAAAGTAAACTACTATACTATACACATAACTTTCTATCACATTCTCTTCGAAATTAATTCTTTTATATCATAAAATCACTTTTAAGACCTTCTAATGCTTACCACATTTTCCAATAGCTTACTGCTTACGGCTACTAAAAACACACACCCCATTTCATACCAAAACTTTTAAAATTCCAGTCATTCATAACTCTCCTACCAATTTCTTTTTGCAAAATATTATACACCAACTTTTTTTTCCAGGGATACAAACTTTTATCTCGAATAATATATTATATAATAATATAATAGAATATATAAATAAAGAGTGATATGTAAAATAAAAAAGAAAAAATATACTTATATAGAAAAATTTGTAGTTGACCAATTCTTAGACTACATACAACTTTTATATGAGGGAAAAACAATTTGATTCGGTTGATTATTATATAATTCTTTCTTGATTTTTGAGAATAGTAAAAAGAATAATAAAAAGTCAAATATATATACATGCAATCTCATAAGGTCTAGAAACAGCTTGACTCAATTGACTATAAAACTTTTCCTTGTTAAAAGTATATATACATATATACAATATACAATTGTACAGACTCAACCACATACGCCTCATGTGGTCTAGAAACTACTTGACCCTGTTCACTATATAGCTCTTCCTTGATTCTGGACCAAGAATGATATCTACAACTAAAAATAAATATACATATATATATAATATATATAATTCCACTGACTCCTCAACCACAGGTGGCCTCATGTAGTGCAGAAACAACTTGACGCTGTTGACCAGATAACTCTTCCTTAATTCTTGATAAGAGCAGAAAGAAAGAATGATATCTACAAAGAAA
>APFE030610616.1:194401-216901 GCA_000404065.3 Pinus taeda
AAAATTTAATAGTTTAATATTGATTTCTTAATTAAATAATCCATGACTATAATGGAAAATTTGTTAATGTTAAGCTCTGACGTTTAGACCAAATACTGAAGAAGGGGGGGCGAGTTGAGGAAGGTGAACTTTCAATCCAATATGACTCTGTTTTTTTTCCACAAATTGGTGAAGGTTGAGGCTTGTTGCTATTGACAAAATGCAACATAGGATGTTCATGCCATCATGATAGAGGAGTTTGACATGGTCATAGCCTCCAGTCAGGGAAGCTCGAAATTAAGACCGAAAAAAAGTGCCAAAAGGTTAGAAGAGGCACCAAAGTGATCCCTCCTACAACATTGACTATGAATGCTCTAACATTGTTTAATCAAGGAATAATATGAAAATTGATGGGTCTATGGCCACCACCAAGAACAATGGATATCTGGGCAGATCAAAACTAGGTCTCACTATCTAAAGGAAGAATATATACATTCTTGTACAACAAGAATTTTTTACTTTTCTATTCGAATTTAAGAATATTAAAGCTTTGTTTTTCATGTGCATGAATATATGTGGAGGTGGACATGGAAAAAGGGCTTTTGTTTGAAAACAAAGCCTCTTTAAATGGGTGGCCTCACTTGAACCTTTAGATTACAATCAATTCCCCTTAAAGAGAAACCATTGTCATGAATACATTCACTTCATTTAAAACTATAAAATTAAGAAATCAAAACAAGAGGAGACTACCCAACAAGAAAATTGGATTGAGGTCAAAAGAAAAAAGCTAAAGCAGGGTGGACCCAAATCGAAAAAGAAACTAATGGATTAGCTAAGGAAAATTTGGTTTGATGTATTAGATGCAATTCAGGAAGCAACAATGGATGAATAAGGACAAGTTGACAAAGTAGAATAGCCCTAGTTCAAACAATTGAATCCCAAGAAGAACAAGCCCCTACCCTAGTTGAGCCAATAAGAAAATATCTTTCGGAAGTCAGACATTTGACCTTGGAATCTTCAAGTCATAATGAAACAAAGTAGAAGGATTAATCAAGTGTATAAAAGTGAGGAAGGAAAATACATTCAAAAATCCAAGAGATGGAGGCTCATAGAGAGAAAGCAAGGGGCACGCAAAGCACAATTCACAATACCTTGGAGAAGGTTCAACAACCCAAGACTAGAATTTTGTGAAGAACATGTGACGAGGACGAGGCCAAAGGGTTTATCAAATATAACACCTGTAATAAATGGAGACCTGGAATAACGAAGGGTTAATAAAAAGGGGAAGCAATATAGGGTATTATGAAGCTCCAACAACCTTCTTTTCTACTAATCTAAGAAAAAAACCAGAAGAAATTGGGGACATAATGAAGGAGTCTCAAGCAATTCCTAAGGTACATTGGGCAAAGTCCTCATAGTCTAGGACTCCACTAAGGTTAAGTTGGTTCAAGCATAAATCAGGAATCATTGTATAATGACCACAATATGGATAAGGGAGGTAAAAATTATTGTTTCCTTGTTTCTTCTAGTTTATACAGAAGGGAAAAATTAATGTTCGAACCCTTTGCTTGAATTCTTGGAAGAAAATGACTCTTAAGCCTTAGTAATAGAGGGGGATTTAAATATGATTATGTCTCTGAAAGGAAAAAATGGGGTAGATTGGTTTGAGCCCTCTTATATTCTATCTTGAGGTATTAATGTCTCGTTGGGACTAGATAGATCTGAAAACAAAGAATGGGGAATTTAGTTGGACCAACAAAAGAATTAGAAAAGCGCATATAATGGCTAGATTCAATAGGGTCATGGTTAAAAGCTTAATTTATCTATCATATTGGGAGGTGAAGTTCGAGCTTCTCTCTCTCTCTCCTTTCCAAACCACCTCCCAATTATTGAGAATATAGACAAAGGAGGACCAATTCCCTTTTATTTTAATCTTCTATGTGCTTAGTGGGAAGCGTTTCTCCCACGAGTTTCAAATGCATGGGAATAACTATTCAGAGGCTCACTGTCCTTTGTATGGGAAGAGCATTTAATAACAACAAACAAGAGCTGAAAATAATGGGCCAAGAATACCTATAAATCGGTTACCCAAAAAATCGAAGAAATATTGATAAAGATGGAGGCAATGAAGATTTAAATGAAGTAGTAGGAAGTTAACTAGGAAAGACTAACTACTGAAGCACAATTGTTGGGAAGTTTGTTTAAGGCATGTCATGGTGAGGAGGAGCATTGAAGAGTGAAATTAGAAAACCCATGGCTTAGAGCACGAGATCAAAGCATGACCTATTTTCATAAACCAAGCAAAGAAGGAGAAATGATAAAATGAATAACATAAATTAAGGAAGTTGAAAGTCAAGAAAAGGTGGGGTAGGAAGAAGTTAAAATGGAAGCCACATATCATTTCAACAATATTTATAAGGAGATTAGGGAAGAACCATAAGAGAAAATAGAGGAAATCTTGGATAAAATACCAGGTATGATTGTGGATTAGGAAAATAATGAGCTCATTCAGAAAATTGAGGATAGCGAAATTTGCAAAGCAATAAATGATTTGGAACAAGACAAAGAACCAAGGCTCCACAGATTTACGATAAAATTCTATAAGGCATGCTGGGAGATTATAAAAATGACCTATGGAGAATGCTAAATGGCACTCTTAAAAAGGGAAGAATATGAGAAGCTACCAATTCCTATTTCTTAACACTAGTCGTTAAAGAAACAAATCCTTCTTCATTGATGAGATTTAGGCCTATTTCCCTTTGCAATACCTTGTATAAAATCCTCACCAAGATTATTGCTAATAACCAGTAGGGTCATTTCAGAGAACCAAGAATGATTCGTCCATGGAAGTAAAATCTTAGATAATATAGTTTTGTTACAAGAAGTCATACATTCTAGTAGAATGAGGATAGATAAAGGAATGGTAATAAATATTGATATGGCCATTGCCTTTGAAAGGGTTAAGAATTCATTTCTTCTCAAATTATTGGATAGATTTTGTTTGTCACCAAGGTTTGTGAATTAGATGAAAGAATGTATTATGAATCCATGGGTGGTGCCATTAATAAATGATAGACGATGGGGCTTTCTTCCCACTCTTTAGAAGGTTGTGCGAAGGCTACCCCCTATCTCCCCTATTATATGTTCTTGTAGCAGACATGTTGAGTAGGAGATTGGAGAAAGAAATATGTAGAGGAAACATTCTAAGAGTATTGGTAGTAAGATGGATTAAGAGAATTAAGCATGATTAGTTCACAAATGATACACTAGGTGGAGCCTCAATAATTATTGTGGAAAGATTCAAGAAAGTATTGGAGGGGTTTTTCCAAGTATCAAGAAACTTAACAAATATTGAAAAAAATCATGTCTATGGATGAAATACAAATAATGGGGAGATAAATCGTATGTGGCTAGGAATATGGGTTTCAACCTAGTACTCTCATGGACCTCTTTCACCTACCTAGGAATCTCTATCTCCTTAAAATATGAAAGGGAAAAGGATTGGTTGAGAATCATCCAAAATATGGAAGGAAAAATAAAAAAGTTGGGGATCATTAGGCTGAATCAAGTAGGAAAAACAATTATAATTCAATCGTTCTTGTGAACTTTGCTTCTCTATTAGAGGTCATCCATCATCGCACCAACCCGAGTGCTAATTCGCTTTAATAAAATGCTAAAAAATTTCCTTTGACAAGGAGGAAACAACAACTAAGGGAGGTTTCATTTGGTGCAATGGAAAAAAATTAAGACACCAATATTGCACGGGGTTCTAAACATTAAAGACTTGAAACTAATGAATATAGCACTGGGGGACAATATATTTTGGAGAATAGTTTCGAGACCTAGAAGTTGGTGGAAATCCATAATATAAAGGAAATAATTGTGTATGGAAAGACTTTGTTGTTTATACCAACCGCTACATTCTAACTCCTCCCAGATCATCGCAATCTATAAAAACCATGAAAGGGTAGATAATGTTTTAAGGGAGTCCCTATTCTAGGTTCCTAGAAACAAGTGAAAAATCAAGCTTCGGGAAGATAAAATTATGGACCTCCATCACCTAAGAGAAATCTTGGAGTTAGAACCCATAGTTATTTACTTATAATCTAAGGGAATCGAACAATTAAGTGACATATGAAAATGGCATAATGATGAACAGGAAATATGGAAAGGTTGGAAGTAGCTAGAAATTTCTCCACACTTCCTTGCTTGTCATGAAAGCTTGTTAGAAATTCTCAATCCATGGGCCCTGATTAGATGAAACATGAAGGATGCTAGGGGTTGGGGACCAAAGAGCTCATATTCAATTAATTAATGTTATGGCCAACTTATTTCTAGCAACCTACCAACTAAGTCTCTAGTATGGAAAATTATTTGGGACAATAGGGATTTATCAAAGGTGAATTCTTTTAGCTAGTTAGTGCAACAAAAAACAAAAAATATTGAGAGGATAAAATTTGAAACAAGGAATTAACGGGCCAACAATATGTTACTTGTGAAAATGAAAGGAATAATTGATACAAAATCTATTTATGCAATGCGAATTTTCCCATCAAGTCTGCAACATGGCACACAAAGATTTACTCAATATAACTTTGATTCCGAAAAATTTACAAATATACTGTGGACCTATCTTTGATATCTTAGGAAAAAATAATACCTTAGAATAAATTGGTTGGCCCAAAGAAAATATCTTATATGGAAGATTTGGCTAGTTAGAAACGCTAGGGTGTTTAGGAAATAGAACACGTCTCTAAAAAGGGTGGTAGTACAAGAGATGGGGCTTCTCCATGAAACCTTTAAAGCAGGACCAAAAATGTAAGAAATTTATGAAGAAATCAATGATGAGAGAGTAAGTGGATAAATACTTATTTTCTAGTAAGAAATCCCAGGACTGGCAAGCATGAGGTTCAACAAGTTGTTAAGGTGGTTCAACTAAACTTGACTCACTGAAGTTACCAGTGGTTTTCGGGATCCAGATTTATGGGAACTCATGGATTTTCCCATGGTATTTATATTTAATATAACCTATTTAAAGGCCAAAATGCTCCACGTTAATCTATCTGAGCGACCACTCAGAACACAACTACGGTGTCTTTAGACACCACTACTTCTATTAGTGCTCTGTGATCCTAACAAGTGGAATCAAAGTTACCTTGTTGGCAGGTGTATTGATATCTACTTAAGGAGGGAATGTGGGAACTCAAGTGTGAGATGATTGATGCATTATTGAAACTGGGTCAATCTCCCAAAGTCAAGTTTAAGGGGGAAAATTTTAGGGTAGTTTCGACAAACTTGACTCAGTCAAGTTACCGTGGCTTTCAGGATCCAGCTTTATGGGCATCCATGGATTTTCCCATGGTATTTATCTTTAATATAGCCTATTTAAAAGCCAAAAATATCCGAGATAATTTTTCTTCACGACCATTTGGAATAAAACAACAATGTCTTTAGACACCACCACTTCTCTGGATGTTTTGTGATCCTAACTCATGCAAGCTCACTCCTACGAATGAAGAAGGAAACTTGAAAAGTTGCATGAAGGATAAAACATCCTTCTACCTCTTCTTGAATGGATATTTTATTGGAAATTTAAGTCAAGTCGATGCAAGGGGCATAATCTAGGACCGCCGGGGACATCAACTCATGCGTGTTTCCCTTAGTTTAGGGGGGAATGAAATAATGAGGTGAAAGAAATAGCCTTACAAAATGGATTGCAACTTATATCCCAAATAAAAAGTAGAAAATAATGGTAATATGGGACTAAAATATCATTATGAACATATTGTTGAAAAAGTGTAACTACGTTCGGTCTTCATAATGACATGTAATTGTGATTTTATGCAAGAGACGTAAAGTAGAAAAATAGAATTATTGTAATTCTTGCATCATAGTTTCATGAGCAAGATATTTTATTTTAGTATAGGCTCCCATTTATATCCCTTAAGAATTTTTTCATCTAGTTATAAAAGTATAAAGAGTCATGGTCATTAAATTAAGACATGTTACACATTTTAAAAGAGTCACATGTGTCTTTGTAAGGTCATCCTCCAAGGACTTGTCACTAGCACTATTCAAAATGGCCTACAATAAAGGGAGAAATCTAGAAGATGATGTCAACCCTCCTTCAAGTGATCATGTTGGCCTAAAAGACAAGAGAAAAAATTATATATAAAAGTAATCTACCTCACTTAAAAGGAAGCAATTCGGTCAAGAAAGTCTACAAAGAAGTGAGAGAAACATACTAGAGAAAACTTCTATCTCAACAAGGCAAGAGGGAAGAAGAGTGAAGTTAGTTTGTGGATTGTTTTGGGGTAATACATCCTCCCCCCTACGAAGGTGCCAAAAGAAAGTTGAAGTTTTGCAACTACATTAAGGTGATCTTGTTTGGGTAAAATATCTTGCTAGAAGGAGCTGAGTAGAAGTGTAATAGGTATCTCTATCTTGAAGAGACTAATCAAGGAACAAAAGTGGTCTAGGTTTTCTAAAATATGGTTTTAGACCTACATCAAGGAGACTGAGATTCTCAAGGAAGTCAAGAAGAGGAAGAAAAAGAGCAGTGTCAGAAAGGAGGCTAGTGACTTAGTCTTGGGAGGACTCTAGTGTCAAGGGTCATTTTCATGGTCTTGGTGTTTGTCAACTTAAGATCTATAAGAAGAATTTTGTTTGGGTTTTCCTCTTAAAGAGTGAGAGGTTTTGGACCTGGATGACAACCCTATAAACTATGTATTTTGTCTCTCTATTTGTTTGGGATATAGTAATTGTCTTGATGAAAAGAACACAATAATAATTACAAGAGGGAGAATATCATAATCAAGAAGCAAAAGTCTATCCCAAGCAATTATCATAAGTAGAAAAATCACCTAACTATTTATGCCCTATATTTCTCAACATTGTATTAGAGCTAAGGTGCTAAAGTCTAGAAGAGGCATCTAATCAAGAAAGCATTCAAAGATTGAGTTTCAAGGAATGATCGAAGTGAGACAAAAGATATCAAGCAAGAGACCAATATATTCATCATACATATATTGAAGGAGTCATCACCAAGGAGAAAGTAGAAAAAATGGATCAAAACCATAGAAGCATTTTCAAATTCACCGTTCATACATCACCAAAGGATTGGAAGCTCTTCAAAATACTGAGGAAGGTTAGATCAAGAAAATTGTCATAGTATTCAAGAAGGTTCATAAAAAAGATCTCTCTCATCACCCTTTCAAGGAATAATCTTATAATATCGACATCAACGTCAAGATTAAGGAGCAAGTAAGAGGAAGAATTATCATTCACTCAAGTAAGTATATGAATTCATCTAAAACTAGAAAAATGTATTTTTGCAAGGAAAGAAACAAACTAGTTGGGGCTTAAATTTTCCTTGCATGGAAGAAAAGACCAAACCTAAACCTCATTGAGAATGAAGTCCTGGATCACATCAAGGGGTCAATAACCCAACCTCCCAAAGAAGATACTTAAGAACTTGCCAAATACATGAAAGGGGAAGTGGGGGCCCAAAGAATTCTCATAGAATCCATCAAAGACTCTCTCATCCAAAATATATCAAAATTAGACACTTCAAAAGAAATATATGAAAAATTGGTAAAGTTGTTTTCCATAAGTATTGTAGGAGAAGTTATATCCCTAAGGCAAGAACTCTAGAAATTAAAGATATCAAGAGAAGAAGGAATAACCTCATATTTTATGAAGATTTCATAAATAAGAGATCAACTTCACGATCTCGGTGAAATAATGTCTAACAAATAAATGACCACTATAGTATTAAATTCACTACCGGAGGAATGGGGCAACTTCACTTCAAGTATTTATGTGAAGAAAGAAGCCACACCTTTCCATAATCTATGGTCATTATGCTAAATCTAAGAAGCCAGACTGAAGGCTAAAACTTATGTGGGATCGAATGAGAAAAATCAAGCATATGTTGCTATGTCAAAAGGAGAAGGGAAATTTGGAAAATTTAGTCCTCAAAATAAAAGGAAGAACATGGTTAAAGTGTGGTGCTATGGCTATCAAATAATATGGGCACTATAGAAGATAATTTCCTAAAATTAAAGGGGACAATAACAAGAGAAACAAGGAACTAACCTATATTACCGAAGAAGTGGAAGAACTTGAAACAAAGAAGCCTAAGAAGGAGGAAGTGAGAGATATCTACTATGACGAAGATGATATCCTTCAAACATTCTCCTATTGTGTAAAGTATAGGTATAAATATTTGTAAATAAGATAGAATGCATCATATTAGATAATGACATCATGGTAGAATCATTAAGAACTCATGATATATGTCTAGGACAAAAATATAAAACTATATAAGGTATAGCTCTTAGAAAACCTCATTGAAAGATACTTCTGAACAAGGAAGAAGTCATCTAGGAAAAAACTCATCATAGATGTGCATAATAGGATATGTTAGATCTACTAGATTCTTTGATGGAATCTTCATTGTAAGGTTCACCAATCATGAAGAAAGACAAGTGTAATTCATAGGATAATGACATGATGAGATAACAGGGAAGAAGGTCTATAGAATAAGGCTCCTTCATTCAGAGGAAGTTGTTGCAAGAAGTTTGAGGAAAGACGAGGTATGTATGCTCACAGGTGATATGGTTGCCAACATCATAAATCAATATTCTATCCTAAGAAGCATGATCGCATAGGTCACATATTTACTAGATAAAATCAACATAATATGTCCTTGTTACACAAAAATATCGTCACCGTGATTATTTGCAGTCAGTATGGGTCTATCATCACCTATACTAGCTTCCTAAGCAAGTCTCAGACCTCAGCTCTTCATGTTAAGCTTTGCAAAAGAGAGAAAGACATTGAAAATCAATATTACTCTGGTTCTGCACTTTCTCCTACTTTTACCTACAAACCCGCATCCCTTGTTCATAATACCTGCGTACCTGCACGCTCTGTCTATAAAGGGGTGGGTGCATAGCCTGTAAAAGTCAAAAAGCAAAATGTCGGGGTACGCAGGTCCCCTATGGTGAACCTGCGAGCCCCCGCGCACGTGTTTCTAAACCTAAAAACCTCCAAAAAACACAATTTAAGCCCTAAAAAACGATTTCAAATGGACAAAAATGAAGAGTAGGATGATGTGGATTACCTAGAGGAGACGACATTCGATTCCGACGGACGGATTTTCTGAAATCTTCGCGGGAAGTTTCTGGTCAAAAGCCCTTCTTTCTTAACCAAATCTCAAATGGTAAAAATGAATGGTAAAAAGTCCTTTTTATAAGTTTTTTGGGTAAATAAATTCTAAATTTGTTTATGTTTCACTTTAAAAAGGTGTTTTTTGCGACATTTTAACCTATTATCAAACAGGTATGAGTAATGTTTGAGTTTTTGTTCAGGATAACAGATTTTCAGGCGAAATCAATCATTTTCAACGAAAAACCATTAGAGTCATATTTAAGCTATTTTCTGACTCCTAAAACATGAAAATATTGCCGAGTTTTTCTTTTTAAGCTCATTAAAACGGATCTAAAAAAACAGTCCTCTTACAGCCCTTTTCTGACCGTAAAAACACGAAAAGATTGTCGGGTTTTTGTCGTTTCAAATTCGATATTGGTCATAAAACAACATGTCGTTGATCGCTTTTTTACTTTTTTCAGATCAAAGGCACTAATTACGAAAAGTACTCCTTGGTCGTAAAAGATCAAGCGGTTCTCTCAAGTATTATTTTATACTGTTTCGGGCTTGGGAGACACAAATTTAGGAAAAAGTCAACCCTGGAGTCTTCTTAAGTTTTTTCAAGCTCTCTAAAATTGAAAAACGCCGAGTTTCTCCTATACTAGACTCGTTAAATTTCGACAGTAAAGGACTTGTTCAATTACAAACAGGAACAGACCACTCCTTCTTAGGGTTCGAATTTAAACTAAGTTGGACTCATCCAAAGAGTGAGCTTATAATCAAGCATATGTTATCCTCCTCAAGCTTGTAAAAATAAAGAGGTACTTGCCAGAAATGGTGGGGGAAAAGAGAGAAAAATGAGCCTGTTTGTCATACTTTGTAACCGCTCTTGAACACGACACTTTCATTCACCTGGGTTGGGAAATCCTTTACCTAACAGTTGATCAAACCACATTGAAAGTCTTCAGCCGGTTTTTGGGTATTAACTTTGGGTCAATCATCACCAAACCATCTGTCGCGTCGTTATGTGTTGAAGAGTTCTGTGCGAATAAGCCATTCATCTACAAAAATATCTGTCATTCCATCTTGACCATCCCTGAGTCAGTCCTTGCAACTAAATTTCTTCAAACTTGATCTATGATTTCGTGTCGTGAGCTTGCCTACGATGGATCACTTTCTATCGACTTCAACTCTTTATCTAGGAAGATGATCTAGAAATTGCCAGTACCTTGGGATCTGCATGCCTCAACGACAGGTTTCTCGTCTTCAATGACAAATTGCATCATTGACCTTTGATTGAAGGATTCTGTGACATGTTCAGAATCGACACATCTAATCACATCTCATGGATTGTACTGAGTACTTTGAGAGCCATTATCATTATTGGCGGTTTCTCTCACACTTGTTAACAGTTTACATCATCGACTGGTAATCAAGTGGTTTCTACCATGTTCGACTTCGACACATTTATTCATATGGATAGAATCGTACTATTTCGAGGAATAGAAATGAAGACCCTGGATCTAGTTTCCATCGTCCAGGCGGCGAGGAATTTTGAATTCATTATGTTGTAGACTATTCATAAACAGATGGCTACGTCCATACTGTGTCTACATGTGTCTATACTTGTGATGTATTACAAGATCATTCCTATATCAGAGCAGTAGTTAGTTTTCTAGTCAGTTTTACTTTCCTAGTCAGTTTTGATCTGAGTATGGGAATGCCTACCTCAGCGATGATATGATCTCATATATATATTTTGCACTTGAATGTTTTTACAGGTTCCAATCGGGCTCTCTGCAAGATAATCCTCGAAATGATAAAGTACTTCACTCTTCTTAAATGTTAAATGAAATCCTCATCTACTACAGACTTCACACTTTAGGGGGCAATCTGTTACACAAAAATATTGTCACCATGATTATTTTCAGTTAGTATGGGTCTATCATCACCTATACTAGCCTCCTAAGCAAGTCTCAGACCTCAGCTCTTCATGTTAAGCTTTGCAAAAGAGAGAAAGACATTGAAAATCAATATTACTCTGGTTCCACACTTTCTCCTACTTTTACCTGTGGACCCGCATCCCTTGTTCATAATACCTGCGTACCTGCACACTCTGTCTGTAAAGGGGTGGGTGCGTACCCCTGTAAAAGTAAAAAAGGCGCAATTTTATCCTTAAAAACTCACTTTTGGGTTAATTCTAGATGTTTCTAGAAGAATTTTGACGTGGATTGTTCACTCCAAAGTGGTTCATGCATCCCAAAAGATAAGGAGCTAATCCCTTGATAGGAGGATTTATCCCTTTGAAGGAGGGCTTTATCCCTTTGAAGGAGGACCTAGTAACTTCCCTCCATTGCATTATAAATTAAGGCATTGGGTCAGTTGCTAGAGAGGTTAGAAGCGGAAGATTTTGAGGGTAAATGCTGATGGAATTGGGACTTCCTAGTTAAAATTGAGAGGAGAGATCACATACCTTTTGGTTTCATTGGGAAGTGAGTGAAGCTTGTCAAAGTAGAGGATACTTCTTGTCGGACCCTGGGAGGAGCTTGTACAGCATCAAGGCACAGGTTGTAAAGTTCTTCTTCATTTGAATTAATACAATCAGATTCATTTTTCTCAACAAATTGTCTTATGGTTTGTTTCATAATCTCCTTGATCATTATGATGAATATGCTTTATGATATTGGCTTTTCAGGTGCTATGTAATTGTTTGCTGGTTTTTGTTTGCAGAATTATACTTCAAGGAAGCTCATTTGGAGCGAGGGAGTGAGGCTTCCACAAACTTGCATTGGACCCAAGGTAGGCCTAAAACACTTGTTTGCCTTTGTTTTAATCGCATATTTAGAGATTGGCTTGATTGGCTTGCTTGTCACTAGATATCAGTAGATACTAGGAAGGTCAATCTTGTCCACAACCTCAACTCATTCTGCGTGAAAGTCCTCATATGGTAAGTAATTACAATTGAGGAACTCTAATTGGAAGTTCCTGGGGATTAAATACATGAAGAAAGAAAGGAATATATCAACAATGATAAAGGTAGTCAACATCCAAGAAACCAAGAATATTTGAATATGATATCTCCCAAAAAAATATGAAGACTGTGATAAAATTCTGGAAAAGACAGAAGCCCTTGACAATACATATTTTTAGGAAATGTGTCAACATGTACGCTAGATATTGATGCATATAGGAAGATATCATGATGAAAGACCATAAAAAAGGTAATTATGATTTAAAGTGTTCATTACTTATTTATGAACTAGTATCTATATGGGCTTATGAAAGGCTACCAAAGGAAATATCTATGTATATATTCCAAGATAACCTTGTAGAAGAATACAAGATCCTTCTAAAGAAGGAAGCATGATGAAGGTAGCATAACTTGAAGTAATGCTAGATGTAAACTGATAGATCACTTTCTGATGAGAAGAATGATTATATGATTGACTCATGGACGATAATTATGGATGGCCTGTACCCTATGAAGAAGTCCCCAAAAGAAGACTCCAAGACAAAGAAAATTGATGGCATTGAAGGAAGGAGTTCTTCTAGCAAATGGTGGTCCTATCATCTCCACCAGAGGAGCTGTTGTAGGTCCCTAATTAAGAGGGAGCCTTAAAACAAGTTTTTTTCTTGGAAGAAACATGGAAGTTCATAAGCCAAGAGGGAGATTAGGTACATCCCTTATATGGGAATGAGTACATTCCCTTATTGGAATAGATATGTCCTCCCTAACTAAGAGGGAGAGATAGACACATTATTCTTGTCTTCACTTGGAAATACAGAATAGAGGATTGGGTAGTAATTTAGCATCTGATATGCTTTGACGATGAGATAAGGCATCCAAGATAAGAGGAGTCATGGAGGACTGATATTCTTTGAGGGTTTGGGAGCCCAAGATAAGAATATTCCTCATGGATAAAACCCTAAGAACTCAGGTGGGGTATGTTTCGATAGAGACAATGATGAGGGTGTCTATAAATCATTGGTCTCGCCACCATTGAGCTAAGATCTTGGGCAGAGATAGAGTTGTTAGTCAAGGCCTTGCTATATAACAATGTTGGTTAATATGATGCTAAAAAAATGGGCTACCAATCCGATTCTTCTTATGATAAATTCTTAATATTGATAATGACCAAGTATCAATACTAATACCTCCCTAGTTAAGAGGGAGTGTTCAAAAAGTGTAACTAGGTTCTGTATTCATAATGACTTGTAATTGTGATTTTATGTAAGAGATGTAAAGAAGGAAAATAAAATTATTGTGATGCTTCCATCATTGCATTTCATGAGAAAGATATTTTATTTTAGTATAGGTTCCCATTGAGAGCCATTAGGAATTTTGTCATCTACTCATATAAAGAGTCATTGTCATTGAATGAAGACATGTTACACATTGTAAAAGAGTCACACATATCTATGTAAGTTCATCGTCCAAGGCCTTGCCACTAGCCCTCTTTAAAATGGCCTACAAAAAAGGGGGAAATCTATAAGATGATGTCGACCCTCCTTCAAGTGATAATGTCAACCTAAAAGACAAGAGAAAACATGTATATATAAAAGTACTCGACCTCACTTAGAAGGAAGAAATTTGGCCAAGAAAGTATACAAAAAAATGTGAGAAACATATTAGAGAAAGCTTTTATCTAAGCAAGCCAAGAAGGAAGAATATTGAAGTTATTTTATGGATTTTTTTGGGGTAATATATCCTCCCACCTGCGAAAGCAGAAGATACGAAGGTGTCAGAAGAAGCTTGAAGTCTTGCAGATACATTAAGGTGATCTTATTTGGCTAAAATATCTCCCTATAAGGAGCTCCGTAGAAGTGAAATAGGTCTCTCTATCTTGAATATACTAATATAGGAACAAAAATATTCTAGGGCTTCTGAAATAGGGTTGAAGACCTACATCAAGGAGATTGATATCATCAAGGAAGCCGAGAAGAGGAAGAAGAAGAGAAGTGTCAGAAAGGAGGCTAGGGACTTGGTCTTGGGAGGAATCTGATGTCAGGGGTCGTTATCATGGTCTTGGTGTTCATCAATTGAAGATATATAATAATAATTTCGTTCGGGTTTTCCTCTCAAAGAGTGAGATGTTTTGGCCCTCCCTAAAAAGCATATATATTTTGTCTTTTGTCTCTCTATTTGTTCATGATAAGGAAATTGCCTTCATGAAAAGAACAAAATAATAATTACAAGAAAGGGAATATCATAATCAAGAAGCAAAATTCTATCACAAGAAATTATCATAAGTAGAGAAATCAATTAACTATTGATGTCCTAGATTTCTCAACACATATTAAATTCAAACGTGAAGTTTGCAAATGAAAAAATAAAGTTTCTCATGTGGAAGGTGCTTACTCTTGGAATTAATTTCCAAAAATGTTACCTTACTCCACATTTTTTCAAGCATCAATGAACTAGGTAATAAGCATGTTAAGCATCCATCCAACCTCCTGGTGATCCATTTCCTTTACTCCACAACTGTAGAATTTCCACCCTCTTAGGCAGAAGAAAGTACTTGAAAGGTTCAGGCAATAACTCTTTGTAAGAATTTGGAGGACAGATGAAGATAACCCACTGAACATTTCTTAGCTCCCTCAAAATCACTCAACCAAGAGATGATAGAACCAAGGATAACCTAGCCAGTAGAGGAAATTGAGACAACAATCAACTGAGGTAACATACAATAATATGAATTGGTGATCATTGACCCTCATGAGAACTTAAGAAGATACTTGAAAGATTCAGTCGATAATTCGTTGAAAGAAATTGGAGGATAGATGAAGATAATCCACCGAACGTTTCTTAGCTCCTTCAAAATCACTCAACCAAGAGATGATAGAACCAAGAATAGCCTAGCTAGTAGTTGAAATTGAGACAACAATCAACTAAGATAACATACAATAATATGAATTGGTGATCGTCAACCCTCATGAGAACTTATGTAATTTGTCATCCTACTTTTCTTACTATACAAGGTGCTCTCACACAATCACAAGGTTTTTTGTTGGCCTCAATGTGTCTAGTACTCTATCTTAAGGTCAAAAGTTTAGTTAAAAGTTCCAATATATATGTAGCCTATCATTTTTGTAATTTTGGCTCTATCACTATTTTAGAAAAATGCTTCCATTGAGTGCTTGATGTAATCGATCATTTAGATAAGTCTAAGTTTGTTAGTGAAATGGTCACATCCCACCACAATCAAGTGATGTAATATTTTCCTTTGGAACAGAGGCCTTCAAAAGCTACTTAAAGTTTTATAATATAAAACTATTTAATAATTTTAATATAAATTATTTAATTATATATATATATATATAATAAAAATCGATTGTATTAAGTCATAAAAATTATATCTTAATTATGCATCGTAAATCATATTATATAAACAAGTTATGAAAAAATATATTTTAAACGTATTTTAATCTTTATAAATGTTTCATAAATTACTCGATTTTTCATAATTAATAAGGATTCAATAAAAAAAGATGAGGTTCCCATTGGTCTAAGGCCACGATGTTTGATTTAAAATCTTTAAATGTCATATTTTGAGTATTCTATGTTTTGGAGGTTATGTTGAGTATTCTATGTTTTGCAGGTTTGTTTAACATTTTTTAATTAAATTTATTTAAAATTTGGTAGGAATTTGTTGAAATCATAAGTTTGATATGTGAACTTTGCCCAATCCGACTATCCCATGGGTTTTTTCACAATGCTGAATCAATTTATGCATTGAAAAAAAAATTAAACAACATAAAAATATGATCTAACAAAAAATTGTTTCTCCAAATTACTACCAAAAACTCTAAAACATAGAACAATTAAAAAACAACTCTTAAAAAAATATAATTAGTGACCATACAAAGTAAGGATGCAAAATTATATAACAAGTCTCCTATTCTATATATTTTTTCAAACACAACATGATGTGAGTATTACACAAGCTTTGTTTACTTGAGGAAGAAGATAAAAGAGTTTGGTAATGATTGATTCTATTTTTACTATGTGTTAGTTGTTTAAGGAAATATGTGTGTGTGAAGGTGGGGGAAGGGATGCGGTGGTTTAGAGGTATTATTAAGATAATAAGCTTGAAATTGTCATATATATATATATATTATTGAATTATATTTTACCTTATAATTGAATTTGTGAAAAGATATGACATTTTACTAATCCAAAATACGTGGATTTTTGATCTTTCTTTTTCACTTTTTTGACCATACAAATAAGACTTCAAAAATTTCAAATAATATCTTACCTTTTAATTTAAAATATTATATTAATCCTAGTGGAAATTAAACATCATCACTAATATATATGAATGGTGAATGGTATAGACATACAATACCACTTTCCAACATCATCACTAATATATATGAATGGTGAATGGTATAGACATACAATACCACTTTCCATATGTATAGCAAGAAGCATATCGATAAAGTTATTTAAATTATTGTAGAGGATATTCGTTACATATGTGATGATATTAATTGTTAGAAAAATCTTTTAAGAGATTTTCATGCATTTTTATTATTATTTACTTCTAATGTAAATATCTATTTTAAATAAAATTATCTTTTTTTAAGATATTAATTAATTTTCAATTATATATTTGGATATAAATTACATAAAAAATCATAACATCGTCTTAATATAAATAATTTATATTATAGAAGTTTATATTGTAGTTATCTACGATGATATATTATAGTTTAATTCCAGTTTGATGAGATGATGATAATTAACATTTATTAAAATTAAAGTGGACCTTAGATATTACTTAGAATTCTTTAGTATTTTCTTTCTACGGTTGAGAAAAATTAAGAAAAGTGTTATAAGATCACCATAGTTTTTTTAACTTAAAAGATCATCAAGGTTGGAAATGTGACAAAATATTGAAATTTAGACCTAATATGTGCATATGCTAGATTATTTGAGAGAATTTTTTTTCCATCTTTAACGCTCTTAGTGCACAAATGTAGTAAACTCTTTCAACCCATCATGTTTTGGAAATTAGTCAATGTCCAATTCCACTAGGGGATTTTCATCTTAATAATCCCTCTTCACTGTTTACAGAGATTATTGAGATAAAAAGCAAGATGTCACAAAAAATATTTTTGATGAATTAATATCTTAAATTATGAATTGAAGTTGAGGAGGATAATGACATTTCTCTTAATCACCCACGATGGATATTTTAAAACCCTTGTTTTAATATTTTTTAGCATAGAAATAAAATTTTAAAGAATTTCAAATAATATTTTACCTTCTAAATTTAAATTACTATGTTAATCTTAATAGACATTAAACATCATCATTATCATATATGAATTGTATAAACATACAATACCACTTTCCATATGTATTGCAAGAAGCACATTGATAATGTTATTTAAATTAAGGTAGATGATATTTGTTATCATATGTGAAGATATTAATTGCTAGAAAAAAAAATAGACAAAAGAATAGAAATATACATGATGGCACATGGAATATATGTATGAAGATTTTCTTTCCATTTATAAAAAAATGTTCTATTTAATGGATGGAAAGGAGGATGTGAGGCATTCCATTCTAAGGAGAATTATGGGGGGTGATGGATTAATTAGCACACCTAGTTGATTGAGGGCTCAAAAGCAACTAGGTCTAGAAAAACATAATGTGGTTGAGCCAATGCTTGGGTAAAGCTTTGTCCCTGAAATGTTTGTTTCGATTTATAGGATCATATCATCATGATATTCACAATATGTATGTTGAGTTATTCAACTCCTAGATATGAGTCCTCCCACTCACCTATCATGTAGATTATGTGATTGTTAACTTTTTTTTTTTCTTAATTAATAGTATCAAATTGATGTAAGTAATTTTAGACCACTATAATAACACTCTTGAGTTGTAGTATTAATAGAGCATCATCCATAAGCAAATTTGAGAAGTGCTCATTTTACTTAAAAAAAAATATTTTTTATTTGAGCTACATTATCTTAGAAAGGAGCATAGAGGTGAACTAAAAAAGATTAACGAAATAAAAAAATGGCCAACACCAAAATGATTTTTAACTATAAGAAGTTATCTGAAGGTTTCTCATAAAGTGCACATCCACTCACATCCCTAGAAGAAAAAGGAGTGAAGTTTGAATGGAAATCAAATCACGAAAATAATTTTCAACACTTAAGAATTTACTTACTAGTGCACCCATACAAAATATATCTGATACAAATGAAGACATTGTGGGGTGCACAAATTCCTCCAGGGAACGATTGAACGGAGTCCTTACCCAAAATGAACATGTTATTTTCTATAAGTCTAGGAACATTAAAGATCATAAAATAAATTATATTGCACATCACTTGGAGCTAGCTTCGATTGTTCATGTGTTAAATAAGTCGAGGTGTAATCTCATAGGTAAAATATTTGAGCTAAGAACAATCCATAATGGTTAGAAATATTTATTTTTTCAACCAATACTAAATTTAAGATTAGTTAAATGGATAAAAATTGTTAATGAATATAACTTTGAAATGAAGTATATAAAAGGGAAAGAGAAAAAAATTGGAATGCACTCGGAAGGAAGGCCGATGAGATATATGTTATAGCCATTAAGTATGTGTAATTTATATTTAAAAATTAGAATTGTAGACAATATAAAATTAGATAAGCAATATAAGCAAGTCAAATAAAGATTATAGCAAGCTAATATATAACAATAGTATAGACACTACAAGATAGAAAATGATGGGATTATGTTATATAGATACAAATTGCATGTTTTTATTTCTTATAATTTGAGAAAGTTGATTTTGAAAGAAATGACTAATGTAGCTGATGTAAGGAATTTTGGATATTATAAAACTATTGTAATAATAAGAGGTAAATAATTTTGTATGAGAATTGAAGAAAACATGGATTAATTTCATTATAAGTATGCATGGAATGTCAAAAAGTAAATTTAAGAATAATATATATATATTTTTTTATTGCTACAATCATTTCACATTTCAAAGCGGAGATGGGAAATTGTCACAATATATTTGATTTCATTTCCAAGCTACTCAAAGTAATGAAACAACAAGATTCTATGATGGTAATTTATATGAACAACTTTACAAATGATCCACATTTTATTCTAGTAAAGATGAACCATAAGACAAATAATATTGTGGAGATATACATGAAAAAAATACCAAGCTAGATGTGTGCCTAAGGAAATAGTGTCTAATAAAGATCCCGAGTTCACTTCCAATTCCTAGAAAGAATTATTGAAAGGATATGGGACCAATTAAAATTTTAGCACAACATATAACCCAAAGTTAGACGGGTAGACCGAGCGGATCAATCAAGTCACTAAAGATATGTTTAGAATGTATGTTATGTACAAAATTTCTAGGTGGGGTTGAGTTTGCATATGATAACGAATAACATACATCTATAATGAAGCTCCCATTTGAATCACTGTATGGTAGAAAGTGAAACATACCAATGACTTGGGACAAATCAATAGACTAATACATCATTAGGCTAAAGCTAGTCAAGAAATGGAAAAGTATATGATAAATATAAAGTAGAAGTTAAAGGCTACAGAAAATAAGAAAAAACATTATGCAAGAAAAGAAAGTGCACAAAGAGAATATCAAATGGGTGATCATGTGTATTTGAAAGTGAGGATAAGAAAAGTTTACTAAAGTTGGGAAAGTAATCAAAATTGGGAGCATGATATTGCGAGCCATTTGAGATCCCAGAAAGTATTGTAGAAACTATTATGGGAGTGTTGAGGTCAAAATGAGCCTCAAAACAAAAAAATTAACTTTAAAAGTATCAATATAATTAAATATGATAATGTCATCGCTAAGGACAAATATTTTGAAGGGAAAAAAAGAAAACTATTTTTTTTTAATTGTATGTTTTACTTATCTCCTTATAAGTTTACTCAAATTTCAAGTGTAAACACTGTTGGATGTGGAACTAAATTATGCATCCAATTAGTGTCTACTTGAAATTTGAGTAAACAAATAAGGAAATAAACCTAAAATACAAAAAATTGTAATTTTGTTTCGTATTCTTTAAAAATTCCTTGCTTATTTTATTATGTAAACTATTTCTTTATTATTTTCCTTAGAAGGCCCATTTTAGACCTAAAAGTTCCACTATTCTTTATACATTCTAGATCTTCCTATATCCATGCATGCACATTATATGTTTCATGTTTCATTTCTTAATTTTTTTTTTCTTAACAATGTAATCACTAATATTTTGATCTAGGTGAAGTTTGAGGGAAGTTTCTAGGTTCATCTATTATGGATATTGGATAGGAATATTAAAGTGTCTAAGTACCAATTTGTTGGCCTAATAAAAGTCTAGTGGACCTACTACAATCATGAAGATGCTATATGAGAACAAGAGGATTCCACGAGGGAGTAGTAACTGCTACATTTTGAGTAATTTTGATTGCATTTTTGTATATAATGCACTGAGGATGGTGAAAAAATAAGGGGGAGAAAAATGTAATAGCACCAGTTTGATCCCCAGGTTGTAATCACATATGTTTACATATATTAGGATAACATGATGGTATGTTTTTGGCTAGAGTGCTTGTGATTATATCATGATGACAAACTAATTCCAAGAAAAGAGCATGGGAGGCTAGGATTCCATGAAATGGAAAGTTGAGGGGGATAGAAGGCATTAAAAGGGGCTAAAGTGGAAAGTATATAATATTCCAAGCCAAAGTCATACGAGGATATTATGTAATTCCTAAGTTTGGGAAAAGGTTCTTAAGAGAAACTACTTATAGTGCCAAATGGCAAGTTAATATAATTGATACTCAAACCATGTTCTTAATAGAAAATTATTTTAGTATGAGCCATTTTTATTCCACACTATACCATTCCTGACCATTACAATGTATGCTTATGGAGTTCATGTTGGAGGGTGAGCTAGGAAAATTGTGTAACCATGTGTTGTCTATGAATTCGTTGAATTTAGAAGTGAAATATATTAGGGATTTAATGAATAATTCCCATTTTGTTGTCTTTAGGAAGGTTGGATTCCTAGAGTGAGAATTATTTGGGTGTTTTTCAATGGCTTGAATCTTATATGGTATATAAATTAATGTGTATATTTGAAACTGCTCATGAAATTTACTAAATCACAACACTCAAAGCTACTTTCTTAATCTATGGAAGTTAATTCACCATCTAGAGCACAAATCATAGACATGAAAAGAAAACACCACACATGCATAGAGATTTATCTAGGGGGAATAAATTGCTCAAAACCCTTCCTATATGTATTGCATTAACACAGAATATATATGAATACATATGCTTGCTCAAGCCTAAGCATAACCTGCAAGTGTAGAGTCTATCTCTCTGCCTACCCAACTGACTCTGGAAAACACTTAGCTAATTTTCAAGCCCTCCAAACTCTTATTTCCTTGTTTTGTTCCTTCAAGAAATTAGCCCCTATTATTTAGGAAATTTCCTCAATTTAATTGCACAATTCCTCTAGTTTCTTCCTCTCACTACATGCACCACTTGTACACATTGGAATAGTCTACAACTAATAATACATTGCCTTGGAATCTCCCTCTCAACTGGGTAACTCGAATTATCTGCATGCATCAATTACTTTGGGCTGATTGATTAGTAAATTATTTTATCACTGAGTGTGGTTGAAGTTCCACTTCCACAACTTGACCTCGACTAGCTCTTGTTACATTTAGAACTAGTTTAACTGACCATAACTCAATTTAACTTAAATAGATTGCTACAAATTAGCAATCAATCATACTAAATTGAAATCAAGCTTCCCCAACTCAAATTAACTGAGTTAACTAGGTGAAAAGTTCTATGTCACCTCAGTTGACTACATTCAAGGTTTCCACTAAAATAGCAATTCGAATTTTCTCTAGTTTGACCAACGCAAAGTCAAAATCAGATTTTCTTGTTTCATTTTCAACAGATGGTTTCTACAAACCCGTGGGTTTATCTTGAATTCTTAAATCCATAAAGCTTTAAGACTTCCTAGATTCCCTATGTTGGAGTTTGTTGTACCCACAACAATTCCCCCTTACTTTTCTTTCCTTTTCATGAACCTGGGTTGGTGAAATATCTACACCAAACACCAGTTTGCATATGGCTTCACATTTTCCTTTTAAATATCTTATGGTAAACAAAATGTTTTCATGATTAGTGTTACAAATTTCCAATGCCTAGGGGATGATAGATTTCACCAACTATTAAGTCTTTGCAATGTTGTAGAATTTAGTCTTATTTTATATGGGAATGAAAAATATCAAAAACCAACTCATAAACCTTCTACACAATATATGTTAGGAATAAATTCCATTTTATTTAATCCCTTAT
>APFE030610616.1:221901-223483 GCA_000404065.3 Pinus taeda
CGTTCGATGTATTGAAAATTCTCAAAAAGTCTCTTTACATCAAAATTCTCCATCCTGGAATCTGCTCATAGACATCAATGATTACTGTCAACTGAAAGGTCTCTACCTCAAATTTCCAACACAACTTTTAGGTTACAAAAAGGTCCAATATTGGTTGAGATATGCCTCAAAAGCCACTTAGAGGCACTATTCAAAACAATTACAAAATCACTCCTTCTATCTCCCTTGGTCGATGGCACAATGGTAAAGGTTTTTATAAACTCACGAGAAGGTCCTAGTGTTAAACTCATGGGCCTCCTGGGATTTTATTAGCAATACATAGAAATTCAGTGCAACCATATATCATATATTGTATAACATATAGTTTTAACAATAGTATACGATTGTTTTTCCGCGCCACATATATAAAATAGTTGACATATAGTTATAACTATTGTCTGATAGATATATATAAATCAACACATGGAATATCATATATACAATATAATATTGTATGGTAAATAACCTCGCACCATTTGATATTTTATTTAACTTTGTATGATAGTCGTATCATTGGAATGAAATACAACTCCATGCTATATTTGGCATCGGCGTTGGCGTATGGTTAAACAAACTGAGGGTTTGGCATGCCGCCCACCAATCCTTCTCCCCACCATATCAATAAAAAGAATTAAATAAATATTTTCACCCATGTTATAACAAATGAAGTCGTGGTCTGTTGGTAAAGTTTTGGGTTGTCGGCCCAGTGGTCACTGGTTCGACCCACGACTTGGTAGTTTTACATGTTTCCATGTCCCCTACTCACCTACTACAACTTTTCCTACTTTGGTGCTACCACTTGGCCTGCTCTGGAATTTCCACTTGGCCCGTTCTGGCCTCGTTTTTTTGCATGTTTGGACAAAACTTTAGAGTGCATTTTCTCCCTCATACATAGGCCATTTTGAAAATTTAACATACCATTGAAATCAATGCGATAAGCTAGAATAATTTATATATGAGAATATCTATTGATGCATCCCCCGATGATGGACTCACTTGGTAGTCCGAAACGTTGGGTTCACAAAACTCTATAACAGGTCATTCCTCCTCTTCTAAAAGTATGTCCTTCCCTGATGACATACATTCTTTCTCCTTGTGGTATGCACAACTTGCAAAAATGGTACAATAACCTGTCATGAACATGATAATTCACTTCTTCTACCTCAACACCATGAGTCAGTGATTCATAAACATCCTTAAAATCAATATCTCCAGCATATTGTTCTATATAACTTCCATGTTCTAAAGAATTGTTTTGCGGAATAACTGAAGCATTCAAAGAAGGTGTTAGTAACATATCAAATACTTTATTGGTGGTACCTTTATTATATTTGATTACTAAATGGAATTGCTGCAAAAACCCCATGTTGGGTTGTATTATATTCTTTCCACGACTAGCCTAGATAGTTAACCAGGGGGTTAGAAGGGAGGCGAAACCACCCCTTTGTTGCACCGATTGAGTAGTGGGGGGAGTCATAGGGAGTTTCAGGGGTGTAGGTAACCCCACTCTATGTGGTTCAGGGTAGCGCCTCAGAAAATTTTG
>APFE030610616.1:230496-250003 GCA_000404065.3 Pinus taeda
TCAAGCTGGTAGTCCTGGTTTTGGGATCCAGGGGAAAATCTTTGTGTATATGTGTTTTATGTGTTATGCTCTCACATTATTTATTTTCTTTGTTTTAGAATTCGTATGAAAGTAATTTATATACAAGGTTAAAACCTACAAGTGATTCATAAACATCCTTGAAATTGATATCTCCAGCATATTGTTCTATATAACTTCCATGTTCTAAAGAATTGTTTTGCAGAAAAACTGAAGCATTCAAAGAAGGTATTAATAACATATCAACTACTTTATTTGTGGTACCTTTCTTATATTTGATTACTAAATGGAATTGCTGCAAAAACCCCATCCATCTATAATGTCGAGATTGTTGCATCTTAATTTGTGATTGAAGGCACTAAAGTGGATGATGATCTGTATGAATCACTTTTTCTCTGTCTATTAAATAATGTTTCCATTTTTTAACACTTTCCACTAATGCATACAATTCTTTATCATAAGTTGGATAGTTAGCAACCGCTTTGGAAAATGTTTTTGAATGAAAACAAATAGGCTTTCCTTTTTGTAATAATATTTCACCCATTTCATACCCACTAGTGTCATTTCCTATTTCAAATGGTTGTTGAAGGTCCGGTAAAGCCAAGATTGGAGCTATAACAATTTTATGCTTTAAGGTATAAAATGTTTTTTTTTGTTTTCCTCCCCACTAGAAGGAGACTTTAGAACTTGTTAAAGCATGAAGTGGTGATGCAATAAAATAGAATGAGAAATAAACTTCCTCCAATACTGAACTGCACCTAAGAAACTTCTATCTTCTGTCACATTTTGAGGTCTTGGTCACCTAACAATTATATCAATTTTAGTTGGATTTATTTTTAGTTAACCACCTCCAACTATGTCACCAATGTATTATTAAGGAAGTTTTTCCAATTCACATTTAGATCATTTGAGATATAGTTTCTCTTTTTGCAACACATCAAAAACTTGTTTAAAATGATTTATGTGTTCTTCTCAACTTCAACTGAAAACAAGAATATCATCCAGACAGAGTATGACAAATTTATCAATAAAAGGACGAAAAACATCATTCATCGCTCCCATAAAATTTTTTGGAGCATTACATAACCCAAACGGCATGACTAACCATTCAAAAATCCCATGTCTATTCTTAAATGCAGTTTTCCATATATCATTCTCCACAATACGAATATGATGGTAACCACTTCTTAAATCTAGTTTTGTAAAGTAAACAACATTCTTTAACTGATCAAGCAAATCATCGATTCTAGGAAGAGGATACCTGTTCTTAATGGTGATTTTGTTTAAGCCTCTAAAATCATCACACATTCTCCAAATTATGTCTTTCTTTGGGACTATTATGATTGGTGATCCACATGGAGAAGAACTAGGTCGAATAAAGCCTTTATCAACCAATTCCTGAGTTTACTTCTTAATCTCTTCATTTTCAATGACTGACATATGATACATGCCAATGTCTAGGTGAGGGGCATCATATTGAAGTTGAATCTCATGTTGTATTTCTCGTTTTGGAGGTAAATGTTTTGGTTCTTTAAACAATTCTTTATAAGAATATACTATCTCAACCAATTTGTCCTTAAACTGAGAATCACACCCTTGAAAAGCATCATACTTATCTTTAGGTTGTTCTTTAAAAATCATGAGAATATAATTTTTACATGAATTTATTAACCTTTTAATTTGACTAACATGGATTAAATCCAAGTTTTTTCTAATTCTGTGTGCCCTGACAATGTACTCACATCCATCTTTAAAGAGATAATATGTATTCTCTTTTCTATGAAATATGGCATCTCTATCATAAAGATATGGAATACCCAACAAAACTCCACATATATCCAAAGGAATCACATCTAGCTCAACTTCATCAGCAAAATTAGTTGTAATTGCAAGCCTTAATCGACAGCATTTTGTGGCTTGCATCTGAGTATTTTCTTTCAACCATCCTAAAGGGTATGGTTTTGGATGATTTTTAGTGTCCAATCCCAACTTCCTTACTAGTTTCTCAAGAATTAGATTTTCTTGTGATCCATTATCGAATAACATGTCTATCTTAGTGTGCTTGGATATGATCCTTATGTGAAACAATTCAACTCTCTTCTTTTCTTCAATCACACTATTAGATTTTGAAGAAGATGAAAAACAAGTAGAACTATAGCTAGTTTCGGAAGGAATATCCATCAGACCCATAGAGGTAATCTTCTTTTCATCACCGTAGTTAGATCCCAAATCTTATTGGATTGCAACATTAGCTTTCATTTCACCCTTATTCTTAAGTAAATTCTTTGGTTTAAGTTCAGGATGAAACTTCCAACATTTGGAGTCTACATGTCCAACCTCTGACAATCAATACAATTTATCCTTTCTCCTTCCTTCTTTCATGTTGCCGATTTCTTCCCTTTCAAATTACTCTTTTCCTTTCTTTCTTTGGAATATTTTTTCTTTGAATTCTTGAATGATTTCTTTCAAAAGTTTGATTGAAAAGGTTTTCCATCTTATTCAATATGAATGGCTTGTACACACACTTCATCAAAGTCAGTTGGATTAAACATAAGAAAAGTGTGTCGCAAATAAGAATGGAAAGTTCCAATATACTTCAAAAAGTTCCCAGCATGTTTAATGGAACATTAAGTGCTAATGCCTTTCTCCAAAATTCCTTTGTAAACTCTTGCACACTATATCCTTTACCTTGCCTTAAATGCTTCCAATCCATTACAGCCTGTTTCCTATATCCTAAAGGATGGAATTGCTTTCTAAGAAATTTAACAAACTTAGACCATGTAGAGATAATTTTACCTTTTTCCTTCAAATCTGATTGAGTTTTACTTTCCCACCAAATCAAATCTATTTCTCCCATTCTAAGTGTAGCTAACTGAATTTTTGCAGATTCATCAATAACATTTTGAATTCTACAATACACCTCAATTTGTTTTATCCAGTTATCTATCTTTTCAAGATTCATTTCACCATCATATATTGGCAACTCAAACTTAACATCAAGCTTCAAAAAATGAGACTTATTATGCTTCTTGTGTGAGTCTAAATTGGAACTTGAATGATAAGAGAATAAATAAGAAGAAGAAGAAGATGGAGGAGAAGGAGGTTCATTACCATTAGCTTTTTCCTTTCCATGTTTGTCGTTCATGCCTTTAGAATATGAATTTTCATCTATAGTCTTCTTGTCTTCCTAAATTTTTTTAATTATTCTTTCCATATTAGGGAATATTTGTTGAAATTTCTCCTTGCCAATGACCTTTGTTTCAGGAGCTTCTCCTTCATTTGACTCTCCCATATTCAAGTTTTTAGAGACTTTCCTCTTTCCAATCTCTAGATTTATCCTCTCAAGATTCCCTTCTCCACATTGCAACCTAGATCTAATCAAAATTCACATTGGAAAATATCCTACTTATACATGATCAACCTTGCTATGATACCAAAATATGATCCAAAACAACAAAATTGACTATTTTGTCAATTTATTCAAATATTAACTAAGGTTGCTTTTGAAGTGAATTAATAAGGAAAGAGGATTTTTGTGTGCCATAAACTTAAAAACATGAAATAAGAAATCAACCATGAACATTAGAAATAATGAGAAAACACAAAAAATTTAATTGTGGAGTTCGCCCCTCATGAACTACATCTCTGGGTCCGCTTCCAATGGGCGTCTGATGTATTGAAAATGCTCAAAAAGTCTCTTTACATCAAAATTCTCCATTCTGGAATCTACTCACAAGCATCAATGGATACTGTCGGCTGAAAGGTATCCACCTCATCTTTCCAACGCAACTTTCAGATTAAAAAAAAGGATAAATATTGTCCGAGATATGCCTCAAAAGGCATTTACAAGCACTGTTCAAAACAATTACAAAATCACTCCTATCTCTCTTGGTTGATGACACAATGGTAAAGCTTTTTATAAAACCATAGGAATGTCCTAGGGTCAAATTTGCGGGCCTCCTAGGATTTGATTGGAAATACATAGCAATTTTACGCAACCATATATATCATATATGATATAACATATAGTTTTAATAGTAGTATATGAATGTTTGCTTACGCCACATATATCGAATTGTTCCCATATAACTATAACTATAGTCCAACGGATGTATATATAAATCAACCCGTGGCATATCATATATACAATAAAATATATTTTATGGTAAATAACCTCGCGCCATCTGAGATTTAATGTAACTTTGGATCATATTTGTATCATATATTTTAACCATTGGAACGAAATACAACTCCGTGTTATGTTTGGCATTGCCGTTGGCATATGGTTAAAAAATCCAAGGGTTTTGCGGGCCACTGGAAATGGCGGGCTTCGTCAACCCTCCTCCCAACCATATCAAATAACTTTATATAAACATTTGCACCCATGTTATAACCAATGAAGTTATGGTATATTGGTAAAGTTTTGGGTTGTTAGCCCTTTGGTCACGATTTTGACCCATGACTTGCTAGTTTCACTTGTTGCCATGTACCATGCTCACCTATTGCCACTTGTCCTACTCTGCAGCTACCACTTGGCCTGCTTTGGTGCTACCACTTGGCCTACTCTAGCCTCCCTTTTTTTCTTGTTTGGACAAAACTTGAAAGTGCCTTTTATCCGTCATATGGAGGACGTTTTGAAAACTGAACATACCACTAGAATCAGCATGACGAGCTCTTCAACTTGGAATTAGTTTCATGAGCATATGAGACTTTTAAATTTTGAGCATTTTGAGGATCCTCCTAGATCAATTTAGGTGATGTGGGAGCTAATTTAAGGATATGGGCCCATATCTCATAGCCTCTGAAGGTCTAGATTGATTTTATCATCAAATGTTATAAGGATGAAGTAAGGGCCTTAGTAGGTTTCAACTTTTTGGATCATAACATGTTAACACTAAAAGTTTGGAATCCTTTGTTTGAGGGAACACAAGAAAAGGACTCAACTCCCTGACATGGATGAAGAAACAAAAACTCCTAATCAGGTTATAATCTAATGTAAGGCTAACAACCATTGGGAACACCATTAGAAATTTTACTATTGTGGATAATGGTTGTAAGGACAAAAAAAATCACTTGGTGGCACATATATTAGTGGAGATAGATGTGAGGAATGGTTTGTATGATCACTCAACATCATTTTCAAGGAGCAATCCTACACCTAATAGCTTAATTAAGTAGATAGATAATTTCAATGTCGATGGTGTCACTTGGCATGTCACCTCATGGTGGAATTTTCCATATTAGCTACTAAAAGGATTCATGTATAATATGAAACAGATACTCACCATATTTTAGTTATAAAAGAGACGTGGGAGGTAAATTCAACTACCTAATATCTGACATGGATCATATACTTTCAAAGGTAGGACCATGTTTTGATGTGATTTTAGGGATGAAGGAAACCCACAGGTGCATGAAGATTCCCTATCCAACTCCACACCACTTATTAAATAGCACTAACCCAATAGTGTCCTTTCAATTTCTATGAAGATGACAATCTTATTTAGTGATGCATTTCTCTCTTTATGTCAAGGATATTTATCATCAAACTTGAATAATGAGACCCAAAAGGAATCGATTGATGGATTGGACTTATTGGTGTTGCAAATGGATGAAGATGAGGCCTGTCTGGTAGCAAGCCACTCAAGAGAATGAATTGTTGGGAAATAATTAAGGGAAATTTGAGGTTTAAAATGGGCTTCCTAAGCAAAATAATAAAATAAGGCAAATCAATTTTCAAGCGAAAAGAAAGAAAATAACTTTTTTGGTTGTACATTATTTCACTTATTTCCTTCTATATTTACTCAAGTATCACGTGTAGGCACTTCTTGCTTGTATAATTTAATTCTTTTTTCACTGAGTATCCACTCCACATATTTTTGAGTAAACCCACAAACAAAAAAAAAATGGAAATACATGAAGAAAATGTGTTTCTTTCAAGAAACATACTTTTTTCATGTATTCCCAATTTATTTTAGTGTAAAGAAATAATTATCTTCATATATTTCCATTTTTTTAGTGTGGGTTTACTCAAAAGTATACAAAGTGTGCACTCATTGGATGCAGAATTTAAGTATGCATCAAATGAATGCTCAGTTTATTTTTTGTATTCATATAAGATTATAAGACAAAAATACAATTAAACATAGTTTTATTATTTTCCTTACAAAAATATTTACCCCTAGGGATGAAATCATTATATTGACTACTATTATTTCTTCTAAAGTAGATTTTATTAATAGAATTTTTATTTGAGATCATTTTTTGACTCAAAATTCCCCTCATGAACCTTTTTGTTTCTCCTATTTTTTCCCTATCTCTTTTAGGCATCTTCTCACACTCCTTCATTAGTTCCCTTCACCATTGGTTTTAAAACTCTTTCCCTTTTAGCTCCTCTTGACACTACATCACTCCTTGTGAATCTATATTAGGACTTATCCCCCAATCACTACCCTTAATAGATTCCCATGTCTACAACCACATAGTTCTCTCACTTCATCTAATGGTAGAGTGGCCTACCCATGGGGGCTTCACTCAATGAACCTCTGACATATCACGTGCATTCGTGGCATATTAAAAAATACCCTTAATTTGAATACATATTGGAAAATACTTCTAAAAATCACATTATTTAACCCCCTACCAATACAAACCCAATACACCTTCCCAATTTAAAATACCTCTAATTTCACTAGATAGTGTCGGTATCCATTTCTTCATTAACATTTCTTATACTCCTTTATATTTTTTTCACTAACTTTGAGCTCAATTTTTAATGTCAGATAATATAAAAATCCTTTATCCCCTATATATCCCCCAATATATTATGTCATTTTTTCTCAATATATATTCCCCAAGATGAATGCACATGGTATGGTATTGCTCCCCCAGTGAAGCCCCCATGGGCCTACCTAAGTTTTCCCCAACGATTCTCCTAGGCTTTAAATTCCTTTATTTTTTAGATCCCTAGAGACCAGTGCCTTTCAAAGTATATCCAAAAGTTTCCTATGAAAATTTTACATGAAAATGCCTCTAAAGAGATAAACTAGGATTAAAAATGGGTATTTTTAGGGTTCCTTGGAGCTAGACCTAACCCTAATCTAAATCACTCATGAAACTAATGTTTATACATGTTTGTGGCTTAAGAGGAAGGGCCAATAAATATTCCATGAAAAGGATGGTTAAAGGATAGAGTTCGGGTATTTTACTAGTTCAAGATATTACAAGACTGTCTAGTCCCATTACATTGATCTTATTGAGAAATCAAGGGAAACTAGATTAAGGTCATTATTCTTGTTTTGATAATTGATTATGATTTTCTTTTACTTAAATTGATGTACTTTGTAGTTAGCTTCCTCTTTAATTTATTATTATAGTGTTCTTATCATCAAAAAACTACCAAACTATGAAGATCAAAAGAATAATGGGACACATAATATAGGTTGCTAACTAGGGTCAAAGCATCTCCTCTTGAGTGGAAAACCCATAATAATTCTTCTCTTCTCATAGAATCTTCAAATGAAAAATTCCAAGACCTAAGACTCTTGACAAATACCCCTCTAATACCAAGTCAAAATTTCTTCAAAACTGATCAAGCTTCTCCTTTGACCTCAGTTTCAGACCTAGAACTTATGACTCTAATTTTCAGCCTAACTACAAAAACCCTAGCTCACACATGTGGTTCAAATATGGTAAAATATGTCTCCTTTCTCCTTCGCTTGGGGATATCCTTTATCCTTAGAAACTCAACCTTCAAATTCCATCTTTATGAAACCAAAATTTGACTTCTCTTGGAAAGTCTACAATTCGGTCTTTCTGTAATAAGATGATGCCCTAACTCTTTCACACATTTGGAATATTGTGGTGCAAAAATGGCCCTCTTCAAATTTGGTTTGTCTTCCTTTTATTCTCCTCTTCTTCACTGGTTATTCTTGTCCTTTGTGTGCTTCAACGAGCTTCGTGAATACTCCTTTGATGAGGTTGACTTCTTCCTTATATATAGGCTTCCTTGAAATCCTTGAACAACACAAATGAGGTCGACTTGCCACTGCTAGGCCAACATGTCTTGTAGTAGGCTGGCTTGGTCTTGGAGTACGAAATTTAACTCTTTTATTTTAAATAAATTTCTTTTACATGGTACAACATGCCCAATAGGATATTTACATATGACGATGACTTTGTTGACTCGTTGACAAGGCCCCTCAAGCACACAATGGGTGCTTGACCTATAAATAAATTAACATATAACATGAAACCCATGATAAAATAATAATAATAAGTTTTCTTTCTCTTTTATATCAAATAAAAAAATCAATATTACATAATACATTGTGAAAATCAAACCTAGTTACATTTTCCAACACTCCCTATTAACTAGGAATGGATTCATAATACATATGGGCTACATGGACATTCTCATACTCAAGAATAATCATAAGAAGAGTCATATTATTAAGACATATCAGAAGCTATTCATTCAACTTATATTAGTGCGTCTCATTATATCAACCAACATTGTGATATAGTAAGTCCTTGGCTAACAACTCTATCTTTCCACAAGATTAGAGCACAATGTTGGGGAGACAAATATTTATAGGCACCTTCCTCATTGTCCTCTCAAGGAACATAACCTATCCATATGCTCACAAGATATGACCTTATAGGACTGTTCCTATCTTAGATTACCATATCCTCAAGTAATTTCCTCTTCGACTACTCTTACCTATTGGATGCCCTACATCATCCTCAAAGATTATTGATATCATTCTCATATGCTTAAAAAATCCTCCATTCTTTCTTCATAATGATGACAAGAATGATGTGTTTACCTCTCCCTCTCAACTAGGGAGAATATTCTCATTCCTATAAACGAAATATACCCAAGCTCCCTCTTAACTATGGAATTTCCCAAGTTCCCTCTTAACTATGGAGTTGTTTACAACAACAACAACTATTTACACTTTGGTGGAGACCGTGGTACTACCAGTTGCTTGTATAGTTGCTCCTTTCTACATCATCATTTCAATGTCTCCATCATGGAGCCATCATCTTCCATAACTTCTTTGTATGGAATTCACCATATTCTCCATCACTTTCCTTTAATGAAACATAGTGTTAAACCGGTAGTCATGTCATCCTTTTCTTCATTAGAAAGTGATCTTCTAGTCACCATTTGTCTATTATAGCTACCTACTCCAAGTCACATTTATTTTAGGATCTTCCATCCAATCTTACTAGTTGTAGATGAAATTCTAAAACCCTTCTCTAGTAGCCCTATTTCAACCCAAATAGATGGTTTCTTTCAAAAATAAAAAATGAACATCAAATCAACATTACCTCTTTATTATGGACTTTTGTCATGACATCTTCTTCTAATAACATCAACATAATTTTGCAAACTATAAGAATCCATCTCCAAGGCATTTATTAACAAGTTTCTCATTTTATAGCATACATATCAAGGTCTTCATACCTTCTCCGTGGAGATGTCATAGCTAATCCTCCCAGATGTTATCAGATGTTGATTGCTTATCTTACATGACTATAGATACATATTTCACAAACTCTTCTTTCATCTTCTTCACATATTTCTTTCTCGGGATCTCCTATACATAGTTCCTTCTTCATAGGAACCATGATTTCCGTCCATCTCATATTATCCATGGGGTCATATCATGTCATCGTGTAGAGAACTTCAAGGCACATTGTATTTATGCCTTCATGCATCATACTTATGGAAGGGTTTCTTCTTCTTTCATCATTTTTGGATTAGGTGGGTTTTGACCTAGGTTCAGTGTTAGTTGTGCGAACCAACAAAACCATACACTACTGGCCCTTTTGAAAACATCCCACGTAGTACAGGGTGTAGTCTCACCCGAAGCAGTGTGAGGGGATGCAAGGACCATGTTTCTACATCCAAAGACGATTTTGATGTATTTATACACCCTTGATCTGCCTTCATGTAGATTTATCCTTCGTTAGAGCCTAAGCGATAAAGCTAGCTCTAATCACCTCCAATCCTTCGTGAAACTAGTTTACTTAAGGTCCAAAAGATAATGACTAGCTAACTTCATGCTCATAAATAGGTCTTCTAGAGTTTTTGGGATCTACATCTATTGTTGCGCAGACCTATGTGTCTAATCTGAATCTAAGTCAAAGTAACACTAAACCTTCACGAATCTTATGTGATCATATTATTAAGTGAAAATGCATTCAATTAACCCAATTTGCGTGGATACAAGACATTAATTCACATGAAACAGTAAATAGCGCAACAAACAAATAATAGATAATCAGATATCAAGTAGCAAGTATTCCACTTCAAATCGATCTTTATTACTTGGAATTCTTCAGTACAAACTAAAACTACCTCGTGTAGACAATTGTAGGGGTTCGTGCACTCAACTGCAGGAGCCTTCCTTTCTCTACCTAAGCGTAGGAAGCAAAGCCTTCCTACCTTAGCTCTTCCCTAAGATAATAAAACTCTTTAATATACCCAATTATCTATCCAAAACTTACTTCTAAGACTCAACTATTTATAGCTTTCCTAATACAATACCATGGTCCCTAGCTCATGGGAAAGTCTTCAAAATGGACCAAGAACAAGGGGCTAAGGCCCCTTTGACTCTATCTATCTGCGGGCTCCACGTTCAAATTTTGCGGAGACTTTACATCTTTTACAAAATTCTTTACAAAAATGACTAAGTTTAATTCAATTCTACCGCTAGGGACCCCATCCCAATAGGCCCCCAACATAAAGATCATGACTCGCCCTTGACTCACTAAGCTAGTTGTTCCACTCTCTGGCAAAGTTCGATGAATGCCTTGGTCAACGCATGAAGCTCTGCGATACTCTCTGCTACTCCTTTTTGTACCTCCTGGATCTACATCAATTTTTCCTTGCCTTCCTCCAAGAGTGTGAAGCACTGGGTAGGTGCCAATGTCCACACCATCATACTGATCTCATCATACTTTTGTTGTGCTTCCCAGATTTCTGTTTTCAACTGTTGCAGCGTAAGATCCTCCTGCAATGTATCCCATAGGACGATTGCCTAAATGAAGAGCTGGTCGCAACCTTGAATTGTGAGATCTAGTTGAGCCCCAGACTTCGAGCAGTGTGGTTGGCTGCAACTTCAACTGTAGCAATTTTCATATTGAAATCAAAAGTCACCCTTCCAACCTCAGCATTAGCATTGCGCACTCTAGTGGCTAGCTTCCGAATTTTTGCCTCGATCTACACATCTTCACGGATATGTAGTTCGAAAACTATTTTGCAGGCCTCCATGACTGTTGTCTCGAGAATGAAACTCCTTGCCTAAAGTTCCTCCTTTTCTTTTAGAGCCTGTGTTTTGTCAATGAACAATTGTTCATTGTTGACCTTAAATTCATTGATTGTGGTTAGGGTGCCTTGTTCAAGGATTTGTAGTTCAACGACCACTCCTTGATGTACTGCATGCAAAACTAGAAGTGGTAGAACTTCCAAATTGATACCCATGTCTTTGATAGTGCTGAGCAGGGCGCGGTCTTCAGCCGATTCTATGCGGATTGATCCTATGGTTAATGGTATGACTCTAAGGTCCAGAGTTCATTCTAGTGCTCTAGTTGCGTTGCTTCCTTGTGTTAGGCTCGCTTATGCTACACTCGCTTGATTGACACTTGCCTGAATCCTATTGGTCTGGATCTACAGCTCGTGTAGATCCCTTTGGATGCTCCCCGACGTCTACATGTATTGTTGTTTGAACTACTGCAGCACCTCTGTTGTTGTATCCCGCACTTTATCTTCGATCTCATCGAGATCGCCTTCGGTCAATATCATTGGATCAACATATGTGTGTTTATCAAACTTTTGTTTCTTTCGAGATCCTCCAGTCTATTCCTTCCCTCGCTTCTTTAGAATGAATGGGGTGCTCTTCCCCCCATCACCACCTTTGCCTTGGTTTAACAACTCATGTTCTTTTGTTTCAAGCGAAGTTTATTTGTCACCTTCTTGCAACTCTTGCTACTCGTCCACCTTCTCTTTAGAAACACACTCTTTTTCCATTTGAGCCTTCTCTACAACTACCTTAGCAACTTCCTTCTTCTTTTGTTTTGCTAGTGTGTGTGCAACCTTTTGAGCGGAATCCTTCTGCTTTGGCATAGAAAAGCTTTCTATTCATGTGCTTGTTCATGCATCTAATTCCATTAGCACACACCATTCCGGAGGCCAAAGCCCCACAACTTCTTGCATATCTGTTTCAGTCACCATATAGGGAAACTGGTGCCATTTCTACTCAAGTTCTCTGCGTGCTTTAATCGAGACCCTATGGAAATCGGATTTGAGTTCCACATAGGCCAAAAGTTGTGCTAACAAGGTGGGAGACAACCATGGTCACTAATTAACCACCATGTGAAGGTCCATATCCATAAAATCCCAAAAGATATTTGTTTCCTTCATACGCTCTAGATCTTTTGTGGCCCACAACGAGGCAAACTCCGCTTCCTCAGGCAATTCTTCTTTGTCTCGAGGAAACTGGCTATCCTCTGGTAACTTCCAAGCTACTAGAACGATCGACAATAGCAACCAGGAATAATGAAATGACCTACTCTCCTCCTGGGCCTCGCGACAGTTCGCGAGGAACTCCTGACAGAGATACTTAGCCCAGTTGTATTGTACACCCTTCCCGCACTGAGCTGCGAGTGATATGGTTGGCATCAGAACTTCATCCGTGTGGCATTTTCTCATTAACTTACTAGCTATAATCTAGGTGGCCAACTGTACTATCGGGTCTGAGATGGACGTGATAGAGTATCCTCATGACTTTCTGATCAGACCAGATTCTTTCTTCATCCTGTCTGCCAATTCTTTTTCTCTATTCTCTCCATCCTCTTTGGTAGGGTTCACCCCTTTGTACGACAACCTTGTTATCATGTGGATAGCCATGTCTGTGATGGGGATAGGCTCACTTAGCCATAGGCACCCATCGTGCACCAGCGCGAGGAGATGGTGGACACATCTGATGTTGATGTTGGAGCGGTGATAATGTGGCACTAACAATAGATTGAGCAACCCTAACTACTCAACACCATGGACCCACTTCATGGGCTCAAACATTGTAACCCATGTGTGATCATAGTAAATTTTTTGCATATACTTGTGAGTCGCCAAGTGCGAAAAATTTGCATGGTCCCCTAGGTCCCAATCCTCCATCTTAAGTATTGGAATGCGTGCTACCCAAGGACTTTTGAACGTGACCTTATCAGGCAGCAAAGCTGTCGAAATGACAAATTTCTCGGAATCAGGGTCCTTCGGTACTTTAATTTTCCCTTTTGTGGAGGGATATACTTAGGCAGCCTCATCATAAGATCCACCCCCTTGGCATCAAAATCCTCAATACCCTAGAATTATTCCTCTTCTAGGTCCACTACTTGCTCTGACTATTTATCCTTTTTCTCCTTCTGTCACACACTCGGGTTCTTTCTCGGCGACAATCGCACTAGCACTGGCTTCTTCTGCTTTTTCTTTACAAAGTGCTTCACTTTTGCAGTGGGTTGCTTTTATTTTGCTTTGGTGGGCTTCAACCGATGCAATATTGGAATCGTAGGCACAAAGGCCGGAGCTCCCATACTTGTAACTTCTGGTTCTGGCATGTCAGAAACAACAACACCTAAACTCATAGCTTCGATGGGGTCAGTTCCAGTCATTCTTTCAATGAATAGCTCTCGTGCTACTTCTGAACAGTTCGCAAACGAGGGGCGTGACACAAATGCTTCCTAGAACGCTCGACTCATATGCGTAAGACAGAAAATGGCTCCAACACTTCTTAGAATGCAAAGTGCTCTCTGCGGGACAGGCACGCGTAATTTATAGGGGTATTTGTTTTCAAACTTGACTATTCCTCCCAAAATTCTAATAATAAACATTGCTTTGGTGCAGATCTTCAAAGATGTTTTCCTTAATTTCATCCTCCCGGCTCCTCTTAACTGCTTTCTAGAATCACATCATGAATAACAACTCCAACGGTCATTTTCTTATTGGGCTATGCGGCACCATCCTCCATGGTGCAGCATTCAGAGTGAAATTTCATCTGTTGCATCCTTGTTAATCTTCGGGCAGCTGAGTCGCTACTTTGTCCTCCAATCGGGAAGCGTAGTTTATAGTCCGTTGCTCCCTTGCAACTGCCTAGAGCACTAAGACTGTCCTACTGCCATATAGTCATTGCACAAGATCCCCCGTATACAACTTCATCCTGATCCCATTCACTTTTCTCGGGAATGGATCTTCGTTCAGCTTTGCGAGCTAAACTGCGCCACTGTGTGTAATTTCCTTGAAAATATATGGTCCTAGCCAATGCATCTGGAATCTACCCCAAAATTTAGTGAACTTACAATCATATAAAAGCACAAGGTCATTTACCTTGAATGTGCAAAGCTTGATATGGTGATCATGCCATGTTTTTCGCGTTCCTTGTGTACTTGTTGGTGAAATCCTGCCAAAAATCTGTCCTCCTCTAGCTCCATGAGTTGTGTGAACCATTCTCCTAAGGCCTTGTAATCCGCCATATTCGTCAAAATTGTTATGCGTAGACTAGGCACAATGTATTCCATAGGCATCACTACTTCGACACCATAAACCAATTTGATGGGCGTTTTTCCTTTCATTTTCTAACAAGTTTTCCTGTAGGCCCATAGTGCTACAGGTACGCACACATCCCAATCATTTAGTTGCGCGTTATAGATCTTTGTCAGCGCGTTTTCCAAAATTTTGTTAAAAACTTCGACTGTCCCATTTGCCTATAGGTGATACGGTGTACTCTTCTGATGCTAGTACGTGAATTCATCTATCAATGCACTAATCGTTTCATTCAAAAAGTGTTACCCCTGTCAGTCATCAAAACTTTCGGTATCCAAACCTTGTTAAGAGATTTTCAAACAAGAATTTTCCATGGGTGTAGTAATTTTCTATTAAAGAATAATTTTCTTTACAATATTTTAATAATTTTACAATGTCGCATCCTTCTTTAATAGTTTTTCCATAAGCGTAGTAATTTGAGCATAAGCTTTGATAAATTTTCTATAGTACCCTGTGTGTCCCAGCGTCGCACGCAATTGCTTGAAGTTTCTAGGGGTCTCCAAATTCACAATCAATGCAAATATATCCATCATTAATCATTACTTGCACACCACATGACCCAACAAGATCCGAAAAAAACACAGCATATACATTTTTCTAAATTTAGTATTATTTGGTATCTTCGACATTAATCCAACATAAAGCACATACTTGCTACATGGCGCTTCACCAAGCCCAGACTTGGTTCTCTTTCCTACTTCAACGAATTGACTCAAACCATCATATTATCCAAATCGCTAAACTATCAACTAGTTTAGATTACATTGTGCATCATCGTTATCGTCATCGACGTTGAGTTGAGCAATACTTTGTTTTATTTGTTTGTACGCTTGTTTACATCGTCAACTAGCGTTGATATGTACAGCGCAGGGCGGTGTTTAGGTTTTTTCGATCACGTGAGGGCGGTGTTTATGAAGGAAAGCCGCGTTAGTTTATTTTATTGAAAAAGCATGAAAAATGAAAAATGGAAGCGATTATACAATTATAATTCTAATTGACGGCATATCAATTTGCTATTATTTTGTCTATACATAAACACGGGAGTTCGTGAAACAAGTGAAAAGAAAGTCAATCAAGTTATATACCAATTTTATAACCATCCATCACTATAACGATAAGAAAGTCATTCTTTCTTTATAAATAAATAATATTCAGTAAAATAAATAACATAAAATAAACTAACTATCGCAAGAGCTAGCATTATAATAATCGTATTGGCTAAGAATATGAAATAACAACTTGAAAGTAAAGAAGACATAAATCTATGTAATTTATTTTTAAAGGGTGAGAACAACCCTATATAAAATATAATTTATTGATATTTAATTTATTATTTAATTATTATTTAAATAATGATAAATAATTAGATAAATTAAACAATTTAATAAATTAAAGAATAATAAAATTAATTTATTAAAATACAAATAAAATAATCCATATTAATTAATATAAATAATGAAAAAAATACTATTAAATAACATTATTCAATAAAGGTAAAAAATAATAAAATTGAATTATTAAAATAAAATATTAATAAAAAAATTAATACGTTATTTTTAATTATTTATATATATTAATTTTGTTAAAGATCTTAGGTTAGTGCCTTTGATTATTGACTAAAAAAAATATTTTATGATTTTTTAATTGTTTTTTAAAACATAGTAAATTGGTGATTTATTAAATTAATTTGGATAACACCAAGAGTATATCCAATCACCTTTCGCATTTTGGCCTCATCATAATGGACTATATCCCATAGGGTGACTACTTTTTGAGCCTTATCACGAGAAGCCAACATGCCCCTCTACAATAATTGAAATAAGGTAGAGAGGATAACAAATTGTTTTCCAACAACCTCAGCTAAATGCATGAGATGAGAGTGCTCCCATGGAAAGGGAAGATTCAAAAAGTCACATCCCAAGGGCTCTAACCTAATTAACAGTGAGACAAGATAACTAGGATATCCACAATCAATCCTTCACATGCAACAATTGGAAAAGACGAAGAGGCCCTACGTTTTACATTTTCCATCCACCAAAATAAAGCTTGGGATAAGGAGAGGATATGGGGTTCTATTGCCATAATCGAGCATTATCCTCCTTTGCAAATCTCACCCAATGACTCTAGACAACTAAAGAATTTTAAGGTTTAATTGGTTAATTTTCTCTTCATGGTTATGTGCTTGGTTACTTTTAACACCATCCAGTTTGACCTATAGATCCTTTAATGGCCAACTATCATGGTTAATAGTCCAAGAAAGACCCTAACATGTATTGTGAGTAGTTATTTTTTCACCTATTTGTCTCACTCTATGGATTATAGCTTGAGGGCTCCATATCATGACTTGAATTCAACAATGTAGAAGGGCTTATCATGGAATATAGACCATCTGCCTCTAGGGATTAGCATGGGGGATCAAGAGTTTGCGACTATTTATTAGGAACAAAATCCCACCCACATTGGGGAATATATTGCAACAATCAAGGAGGAAAATATACTTGAGCATACAGTCATTAGTGATGCATAAATTGATTAGAAAATGGGCAATTGGATCCATGATATTCAAAGTACAGGAGCTAGAGACACCAAATACTTGAAAACATTGGAGTTATATTGGAACATTAAAATTATGGTAAGCGAGTTACTATTGGATAGGGATGAATCCCACCAAGAAATCCTACTACACTTAGATGAAGTCTAACTATAAACCAAGGAAGTCAACTCAAAGTTTACAACTTTAACAAAGCAAGCCCATGGGTTTGAGATTGTAGAGTAATAGAACCCCCTTGGACAGCCCTCTAATGCAAAAATTGTCACTCCATTTGAATGATTGTCAATATGCTTAGACTCTCAATAATTCTGATTTATCTATCACAAGAATAGTAGTTATGTTAGTATTTATCATAATAGCTACAACTATATAGCAGAAATCTCTTTTTTAATTCCCTACTAAGACTTTGATATGCCAGAGATGGATAAAATATATTTTTTCCATTAGAGCTATTATTTCCCAAGTGGAAAACCAAAAAAACGTGTTTGTACATAGTATTATTCTTTTAATTTTAATACAAACTTTCAATCAACGTACTCTCTCTCCTTCCTCCCCATAGATATATATAGAGAGAGGGTTGGTGGGAGGCAAGCAAAGTTTGGCTTTAGATACTATGATGTATTACTTGGACAACAACATAGATGATAAGGATATCAATATCATTAATTACTTGGAGGATTGTCTTTCCAAGGATCAATTTTGTTTTCAAAATCACATGGTAGAATCTAGATCTTCTTCATTAGATCCATCCTATCAACTCATTGCACAAATGTTTGAACAACATATGGGGCTCTAGGTCCTAATGGATTATTTAATATAAAATTTCCTTTTAAGTAGTTAGTGGGAGATGTTGCATTTAGTGAAGAGGTTTCACCAAATCCATGGTTATCTACCTTTCCTACATCTTCCAATCAAAAAGAGAAAGGGTCATTACTATAAATTTGATACAGTGTTGAACTAAATTGATCATTGGATTTCCTTTTGTGATGAATGCACTAGTTACATCCCCACTTTGATTAATATCTATTAGATATGATATTTTCTTTTTTGAAAAAGTGGTCTATTTAAACACTGAAGGTGGTCATTAATTCTAACTGTAGAAGGAGAAATCTAGTTAAATGTCAAGGAGGAAAACTCTTTGTTATTTTGGGGAGAGAATCTAAGTATCATGCAATTGGGTGATATAGTGGGAAGGCCTATAGTTGGGAGGTTCTTTGTTCAATGCATCAACATGGACAATTTAAATTAGTGGATGTATGATCCGAAAACAACAAAATTACTATTTGCTCAATTTCTTCAAATATTAACTAAGGTTGCTTTTTAAGAGAATTAATAAGGAAATGGATTTTATTGTGCCATAAACTTAAAAACTTGAAATCTACAATCAACCACGAACAATAGAAATAAAAAGAACGAACATCAAATTTGATGACAGAGTTTGTCCCTCATGGACTACATCTCTGGGTCCACTTCCAATGGGTGTCTGATGTATTGAAAATGATCAAAAAGTCTCTTTACATCAAAATTATCCATTCTGTAATATGCTCACATACATCAATGATTACTATTCAGTGGAAAGGTCTCTGCCTCAAATTTCCAATGCAAATTTCAGATTACAAAAAGGTCCAATATTGGCCAAGATATGCCTCAAAAGGCATTTAGAGACACTGTTCAAAACAATTACAAAATCACTCCTTCTATCTCCCTTAGTTGATGGCACAATGGTAAAGATTTTTATAAACCCATAGAAAGGTCCTAGTGTCAAACTCGCGGGCCTCCAGGGATTTTACTAGCAATACATAGCAATTTGGTGTAACCATATATCATATATTGTATACTGTATAGTTTTAACAATAGTATATCATTGTTTGTCTGTGCCACATATATCAAATAGTTGACATATTGATCCAGGTGGATGTTGGTGGCCACCCACCTATCCCATTTGGACCGCCACAACTGTCTCTTTCAGTTTTTTCAGTTTCCTTAATTATAGCATAGTTTACTATTTTTAGCAGTTTTTCGGGTCCTAAACTTCCGGAGCCGTTTTGAGGCCCTAAACGACGTTTTTTTGGGAAATCTACCGCGAACGATTTTTCTATCTAAAAATCGTCATTTCCATCGTATTCCTCGAAGAGATCTTTCCAATGGGATATCATGCACGTCAAACGGAGATAATACGACCAATTCGCGACCCTGGGAAGTTGATGTACCAACTTGCCCAAAAAAGGGGCCCACAATTTGGCGTTTCATCTTCTAGGGTTAGGTTTTGGAATGTGAAGGGTTTTCCATTGTTTCTTAACAATAAATAGGCCTTCGAGCCTCATTGTAAC
>APFE030610616.1:250024-283976 GCA_000404065.3 Pinus taeda
ACACAGTTGGGTATCAAAGATCTGAGCGCATCTGGTGCTCAAAACCTGCGGCTGCCCTAACAGATACATCCAGGAAGCGATGGATTTCTTGATTCTCCTCACTCGCAACAGCATATCGATAGTTGCTGTCACAACTCGAGCAGAACGTTCAGGAACCAGAAGAAGCGAGACTTTGGATCTGCAAATCCGAAGACCAAAGGACAAAGCCAAGGCGGGTGACCCAAGACAACCCGTCGAAGCCACAAGAAAAGAACAACACCACAAAGCCGAAGAAGGACACAGGAAAGTGGTGTGAGTTCCACAAGAGTCCCACTCATAACACAAGTGAGTGTCGGACCAAGCAGTCGTTGGTGGCCGAGTTGAAGGCTTCCGAATCAGATACATGTTTCGACCCTGAGCCTGAACCTGACAAGGGGAATGGCAAAGGGAAGCAGATCATTGATGCGGATCCCAACGCCAATGTTGCCACTGCCAAAATCCAGAAGAATGAGCCCGAAGAGCCAGAGGAGAGGGAACGTCTTTTCCACTCACAGATGTGGGTGAAGGGTTCGCCACTACAATTCATAGTCGACAGTGGCAGCCAAAAGAACCTGATTTCAGCAGAGGTCGTGAAGCGGTTGGGCCTACCGACTACACCACACCCGCAGCCGTACAATATCGGGTGGCTTCATGAAGGACGAGATCTCAAAGTTTTCCAGCAGTGTCGCCTTCCCTACAGCATTAAACCATTCACAGACGAGGTACTGTGTGATGTTACACCTCTAGATGTTTGTGATGTATTATTAGCCCAGTCATACTTGTGGAGGTGATATGCCGTGTATGAGTCAAGGCCTCGTGCTGTCATTATTTCTTTGGATAATTCTTTATACAGGATACCGGAGGTAGCCCCACCTACCGCCGCCTCTTTGATCATTGCTAAGAAAGGCAGCAAGCTCATCTCCCAGACCAGGAAATTCATCTGTTTGGTTCACCCCCAAAATAAGAGGAAGATCGTTGCTACATCCATGACCCCCGCAAAGGGTTCCTCCACGCAGTAGCAGCAGTAAAGGGATACCATCATGACAGAACATAGGAACAACTTCTCCTCAGCCACAGGGGTACCACACAAGTTTCAGGTGGGAAACAAAGTCTGGTTGCATCGACAAAAAGAACGCCTTACCAGAACCCATCAGAAGCTCTGACCACTCCGACATGGTCCTTACACCAGTACTAAGGCTACAGGAAACAATGCTTTGGCACACATCAGTCCTCCATTCCTTCGCCTGCACCAAGTGTTCAATGTGGACCGTCATCGACCATGCTTCCCGCCATTACTGGACACATCAAAGATTGCAGGACAAGTTCAGCAGATGGAGGAACTCAACGCAATGGGGACCATTGCTTCCTAAGGGGGGAGGAATGATCCAGGTGGATGTTGGTGGCCACCCACCTATCCCATTTGGACCGCCACAACTGTCTCTTTCAGTTTTTTCAGTTTCCTTAATTATAGCACAATTTACTATTTTTAGCATTTTTTCGGGTCCTAAACGTCCGGAGCCGTTTTGAGGAGCTGTTTTGAGGCCCTAAACGACATTTTTTGGGAATATACCGGAAACAATTTTTCTGTCTAAAAATCGTCTTTTTCGTCGTAGTCCTCAGAGAGATCTTTCCAACGGGCTATCATGCACATCAAACAGAGATAATACGACCAATTCGCGACCCCGAGAAGTTGATGTACCAACTTACCCAAAAACGGGGCCCACAATTTGGCGTTTCATCTTCTAGGGTTAGGTTTTTGGAATGTGAAGGGTTTTTCCATTATTTCTCAATAATAAATAGGCCTTTGAGCCTCATTGTAACACAGTTCAAAGGCATGTAGCCACACATCTCTTCTTCAGAGATAAGCTACCATCGCCCTAGCTGGTTTATTTCTATTTCTGGTTGTAAGCATATTTCAATATTTTCCATTAATGAAATGAAGTATTATTTCCGCTGCATCTTCGGGTATATGGTTTTCCCTATATTTTATTACGTTCCTCTTTAAATCTGGATCACATATAGTTATAACTATAGTCCGACGGATATATATAAATAAACACGTGGCATATCATATATACAATATAATATATTGTATGGTAAATAAACCCGAATCATCTGAGATTTGATTTAACTTTGGATGATAGTCGTATCATATAGTTAAACAATCTAAGGGTTTGGCAGGCCATCAGATATGGCAAGCTCTGCCAACCCTTCTCCCCACCATATCAATAAAACCACTTTAAAGAAATATGTGTGCCTATGTTATAAAAAATGAAGTCGTGGTATATTGGTAAAGTTTTGGGTTGTCGGCCCGATGGTCACTGCTTCAACCCACCACTTTGTAGTTTGACATGTTTCCATGTACCCTACTCACCTGCTGCCACTTGTCCTACTCTAGTGCTACAACTTGGCTTGCTCTGGCATTTCCACTTGGCCCACTATGGCCTCCCTTTTTTTCCTGTTTGGGAAAAACTTCAGAGTGAATTTTCTCACTCATATGAAGGCCATTTTGAAAATTGAACATACCATCGAAATCAATGCAATGAGCTCTTCAACTTGACCCTAGTTTCAGGAGCAACTGACACTGTTGAATTTTGACCATTTTGAGGATCCTCCTGGATCATTCCTTTCCACTAGAAGCTTTCGGACCACCAAAAGTTTGGTTTGAATTAGATATGAGTTAAGGGTACTGTTCCCTCACCCTCCTGATCACCATCCACCTTGATTTTCTTGGATTCATGCCTTTGAGTCCCAATCAAATATACTCGATGTCTCCTCACCTAGAAGTGTGGACCTTCCTATCCAATATGGTATGTTTCTATAACTCAGTCATATATTCAAGTGCGAAATCATCTATTGTTCAAATTTGACCATTTTCCTATGAATCCATGATCATTGGAGGTTCATACAACTTCAAATTTTCAACATTTACAACTGAATATATGTGCATGTATGGAGGAAAATTCAACTAGAATGCATTGTGCCCAATCTTTTCAACAATTTTAAAAGGACCATACCTTATAGGTTTCAAATTTTTTACCTTCACTTCTCATCCTTTTTTGGTTGATGTATAGCCATACTTGATCACCAAACTGGAAGTTATGATCAATCTGATTCTTGTCATGACACATTTTCTACTTGGCCTGACTTTTCTCCAATTGATCCTACACTACTTCATGAATCTTTTGGATTCTTTGAATGAACTTGATTACTTTGTCAGTATATCAATCTTTATCCTCCTTAGATTCTTCACCAAACATAAAGTCCATTGGTGATTTTGATAGGTACCTATAACATGTTTCAAAAGGAGATCTTCTAGTAGAAGAGTGCAAGGCCCAGTTGTAAGAATGCTAGACATAATCTAAGGATTCATCCCACAACATAGGATATTTGCTACAATAACCTCTGAGAAGATGTACCACTATTATGTTCACCACCTTTCTTTTCCCATCTATGCTCTTTTTCATCTTAGTGTCCATGAGTACACAAAGTGGACCAAAACTCTCCCAGAAAGCGAGAGTCCTGATATGAGATTATAGAAATAGGCAACACAAATGAACCCATACATTTTGAAAGAACATCTGTGCAACCTGTTCAATAGTTACTTGCTTTTAACATGGAACAAGAATACAGATTTTTCTAAATCTATCAATCACAACATAAAAATAATCATGCCCTTTTCTAGACATTGGAAGCCCACCTACAAAATCCATAGCTATACTTTCCCATGGATGAGAAGAAACTAGAAGTGGCATATGCAAACCTAGCTTTTTGTTGTTTGGTATGCTTTTTGAACACATGACACAACCTTTGATGTCTTTAGTAACTGTTTCATTCATTTGAGGATAATATAAAAACATTTGTAATTGTGACATTGTCTTACCTACACCTAATGCCCTAAAACACAAGAAGATTGTGCTTCCCCAATGAGATGCATTCTTTCTCCTTGTGGTATGTAGAACTTGCCAACATGGTAAAATAACCTGTCATAAGCATGATAATGCACTTCTTCCACCTCAACACCATGAGTTAGTGGTTCATAAACATCCTTGAAATCAATATCTGCAGCATATTATTCTATATAACTTCCATGTGTTAAAGAATTGTTTTGTGGAATAACTAAAGCATTCAAAGAAGGTCTTAATAACATATCAACTACTTTATTGGTGGTACCTTTCTTATATTTGATTACTAAATGTAATTGTTGCAAAAACCCCATCCATCTATAATGTTGAAACTGTTGCATTTTAGTTTGTGATTGAAGGTACTGAAATGGATGATGATCTGTATGAACCACTTTTTCTTTGCATATTAAATAATGTTTCCATTTTTTAACACTTTCCACTAATGCATACAATTCTTTATCATAAGTTGGATAGTTAGCAACTACTTTGGAAAATGTTTCTGAATGAAAAAAAATAGGCTTTCCTTTTTGTAATAATACTACACCCATTGCATACCCACTCGCAATAGTTTCTATTTCAAATGGTCGTTGAAGGTATAGTAAAGCTAAGATTGGAGTTGTAACAATTTTATGCTTTAAAGTATCAAATGCTTTTTTTTGTTTTCCCCCCCCACTGTAAGGAGACTTTAGAACTTGTTAAAGCATGAAGTGGTGATGAAATAAAATATAAATGAAAAATAAAATTCCTCCAATACTAAACTCCACCCAAGTAAGTTACAACTTTCGTCACATTTTGAGGTCTTGGCCACTTAACAATTACAACAATTTCAGTTCGATCTATTCTTTGTTGACCACCTCCAACTATGTGACCAAGTTATATTATGGAAGTTTTTCGAATTCACATTTAGAGAATTTGAGATACAGTTTCTCTTTTTGCAACACATCAAATTTTTTTTTAACATGATTTACTTGTTCTTCACAATTTGAACTGAAAATAAGAATGTCATCTAGATAGACTATCACAAACTTATCAATAAAAGGACGAAAAACAACATTCATCACTCTCATAAAAGCTTTTGGAGCATTTCATAATCCAAATGGCATGAATAACCATTCAAAAATCCCATGTCTATTCTTAAATGGAGTTTTCCATATATCATTCTCTATAATACGAATATGATGATAGCCACTTCTTAAATCTAGTTTTGTAAAGTAAACAACATTCTTTAATTGATCAAGAAAATCATCAATTCTAGGAAAAGTATGCCTGCTCTTAATGGTGAATTTGTTTAAGCCTCTAAAATCATCACACATTCTCCAAATTACATCTTTCTTTGGGACTATTATGATCAGTGATCCACATGGAGAAGAACTAGGTCGAGTAAAGCCTCTGTCAACAAATTCCTGAATTTATTTCTTAATCTCTTAATTTTGAATGACTAACATATGATACATGCCAATGTTGGGGAGAGGGGCATTAGATTGAAGTTGAATCTCATGTTGTATTTCTCATTTTGGAGGTAAACGTTTTGGTTGTTTAAACAATTCTTTATAAGAATCTACTATTTCAACCAATTTGTCCTTAAACTGAGAATCACACCCTTGAAAAGAATCATAATTATCTTTAGGTTATTCTTTAACAATCATGAGAATATAATTTTACTTGAATTTATTAACCTTTTCATTTGACTGACATTGATTAAATAAAAGTTTGTCCTAATTCTGTGTTCCCTGACAATGTACTCAATTCCATCTTTAAAGAGATGATACTTATTCTCCTTTCTATGAAATATGGCATCTCTGTCATAAAGATATGGACTACCCAACATAACTCCACATATATCCAAAGGAATCACTTCTAGCTCAACTTCATCAGTGAAATTAGTTGTAATTGCAAACCTTAATCGACATTGTTTTGTGACTGCATCTTAGTATTTTCTTTCAACCATCCTAAAGGGTATGGTTTTGGATTATTTTTAGTTTCCAATCCCAACTTCCTTACTAGTTCCTCAGGAATTAGATTTTCTTGTGATCCAGTATCAAATAACATGTCTATCTTAGTGTGCTTATATATAATCCTTATGTGAAACAATTCAACTCTCTTCGTTTCTTCAATCACACTATCAGATTTTGAAGAAGATGAAGAAAAAGTAGAACTAGAGCTAGTTTATGAAGGAATACCTATCAGGCCCATAGCGGTAATCTTCTTTTCATTGCCTGAGTCGGATCCCAAATCTTGTTGGACTGCAACATTAGCTTTCATTTCACCCTTCTTCTTGAGTAACTTCTTTGTTTTAAGTTTAGGATGAAGCTTACAACATTTGGAGTCTTCATGTCCAACCCTCTGAAAAGGAGTACAATTTGGCCTTTCTCCTTCCTTCTTTCCTGTTGTCGATTTCTTCCCTTTCAAATTACTCTTTCCCTTTCCTTCTTTGGAATCTTTGTTCTTTGAATGCTTGAATTTTTTCTTTGAAAATTTTGGCTGAAACGGTCCACCACCTGATTCAATATGAATGGCTTGTACACACACTTCATCAAAGTCAATTGGATTAAACATAAGAAAAGTATGTCGCAAATAAGAATGCAAAGTTCCAATATACTTCAACAAAGTTCCATGTGTGTTTAATGGAACATTAAGTGCTAATGCCTTTCTCCTAAATTCCTTTGTATGCTCTTGCACACTTTATCCTTTCCCTTGCCTTAAATGTTGTCAATCCATTACAGGTTGTTGCATATATCCTAAAGGATGGAATTTCTTTCTAATAGCTTTAACAAACTTAGACATGAAGAGATAATTTTACCTTTTTTCTTCAAATCTAATTGAGTTTTACTTTCCGACCAAAGAAAATATATTCCTCTCATTCTAAGTGTAGCTAACTGAACTTTGGTAGATTCATCAACAACATTTTGAATTCTACAATACACCTCAATTTGTTTTATCTAGTTATCTATATTTTTAGGATTCAATTCACCATCATATATTGGCAACTCAAACTTAACATCGAGCTTAAAAAAATGAGACTTGTTACTCTTCTTTTGTGAGTCTAAATCAGAACTTGAATGATAAGAGAATAAAGAAGAAGAAGAAGAAGATGGAGGAGAAGGAGGTTAATTACAATTAGCTTTTTCCTTACCATCTTTTATATTTCATGCCTTTAGAAGATGAAGTTGCATCTCTTGTCTTCTTGTCTTCATAAAGTTTTCTAATTATTCTTTCCATATTAAGGAACATTTGTTGAAAATTATCCTTGTCAATGCCTTTGTTTAAGGAGCTTCTCCTTCATTTGACATTCCCATCTTCAACATTTTAGAGACTTTCCTCTTTCCAATCTCTGGATTTATCTTCTCAAGTTTCCTTTCTCCACATCGCAACCTAGATCTAGTCAACATTCACATTGGAAAATATCCTTCTTATACATGATCAACCTTGCTATGATACCAAAATATGATCCAAAACAAGAAAATTGACTATTTGCTCAATTTATTCAAATATTAACCAAGGTTGCTTTTCAACTGAATTAATAAGGAAAACATATTTTTATCTGCCATAAACTTAAAAACTTGAAATCTGAAATCAACCATGAACATTAGAAATAAGAAGCAAACACAACAAATTTGATTATGGAGTTCATCCCTCCTGGACTACATCTCCTGGTCCGCTTCCAATGGGTGTTCAATGTATTGAAAATTCTAAAAAAGCCTCTTTACATCAAAATTCTCCATTTTGAAATCTGCTCACAAGCATCAATGGATACTATTGGTTGAAAATTCTGCACCTGATCTTTCCAACGCAACTTTCAGATTACAAAAAGGCCAAATATTGGCCGAGATATGCCTCAAAAGGCATTTATAGGCCTTGTTCAAAATAATTACAAAATCATTCATTTTATTGTTTTTATTTGATGACACAATGGTAAAGTTTTTATAAACCCACGGGAAGGTCCTAATGTCAAATCCGTGGGCCTCTCGGGATTTGATTGGAAATACATAGCAATTTGGCGCAAACATATATCATATATGGTATAACATATTGTTTTAACAATAGTATACAAATGTTTGTCCACGCCACATATATCGAATAGTTGCCATATAGCTATAACTATATTCCTATATATATATAAATCAACCCATGGCATATCATATATAAAATAAAATATATTTTATAGTAAATAACCCCGCACCAACCAAGATTTAATTTAACTTTGGATCATATTTGTATCACATAGTTTAATCGTTGGAATGAAATACAACTCATGCTACTTTTGGAATCATCGTTGGCATATGGTTAAAAAATAAAAGGGTTTGGCGAGCCACCAGATATGGCGGGCTCCACCAACCCTTCTCCCCACCATATCAATAAAATAACTTTAAATAAACATTTGCGCTCAAGTTCTAACCAATGAAGTTATGGTCTATTGGTAAATTTTTGGGTTGTCAGCCCTTTGGTCGTGGGTTTGACCCATGACTTGCTAGTTTGACTTGTTGCCATGTTCCCTGCTCACTTGTTACCACTTGTTCTGCTCTGGCACTGCCACTTGGCCTGCTTTGGCACTGCCACTTGGCTTACTCTGGCCTTCTTTTTTATCCTATTTGGAAAAAACTTCAGAGTGCATTTTATCCCTTATACGAAGGCCATTTTGAAACCCGAACATACCACTATAATTAGCATGACAATCTCTTCATCTTGGCATTGGTTTCATGAGCATCTAAGACTATTAAATCTTGAGCATTTTGAGGATCCTCCTAAATCAATGTAGGTGATGTGGGAGCCAATTCTAGGATATCGGCCCATATCTCATAGCCTTTGAAGGGTCTAGATTGATTTTACCATAAAATGCTATAAGGATGAAGTAAGGGCCTTAGTAGGTTTCAATGCTTTAGATAATAACATGTTAACACTAAATGTTTGGCATCCTTTGTTTGAGGGAACACAAGAAAAGGACTCCAACTCCCCAACATGGGTGAAGCAACCCAAACTCCTAATCATGTTATAAAATAATGTAGGGCTAACAACCATTGGGAACACCATTAGAAATTTACTACAATGGATAATGGTTTTAAGGACAACAAAAATCACTTGGTGGCACATATATTAGTGGAGATAAATGTGAGTAATGGTTTGTATGATCACTCAACATCATTCTCGACGAGAAATCCTACACCCAATAACTTAATTAAGTAGATGGGTAATTTCAATGTGCATTGTGTCACTTGGCATGTCACCTTATGGTGGAATTTTCCATATTACCTACTAAAAGGATTCATGTATGATATGAAATAGATACTCACCATATTTTAGTTACAAAAGAGATGTGTGAGGTAAATTCAACTACCTAATATGTGACATGGATCCTATACCTTGAAAAGTAGGACCATGCTTTGATGCGATAGTAGAGACGAAGGAAACCCACAGGTGCATGATGATTCCCTATGACACTCCACACCACTTATTAAGGAGCACTAACCCAATAATGTCCATTCAATTTCTATGAAGAGGCAATCCTATTTAATGATGCATTTCTCTCCTTATGTCAAGGATATTTATCATCAAACTTGAATAATGAGACTCAAAAGGAAACGATTGATGGATTGTACTTATTGGTGCTTCAATGGATGAAGATGAGGCCTCTCTGATAGCAAGCCACTAAAGAGAATTAGTTGTTGGGAAATAATTAAGGGATTTGAGGTTTAAAATGGGCTTCCTAAGCAAAATAATAAAATAATGCAAAGCAATTTTCAAGCGAAAAGAAAGAAAATAACTTTTTTTGTTGTACATTTTTCACTTATCTCCTTCGATATTTACTCAAATATCATGTGTAGGCACTCCTTGATTGTAGAATTTAATTCTTTTTTCACTGAGTATCCACTCCACATATTTTTGAGTAAACCCACACAAAAAAATGGAAATACATGAAGAAAATGTGTTTCTTTCAAGAAACATATTTTTGTTCATGTATTCCCAAATTATTTTAGTGTAAAGAAATAATTATTTCATATATTTCCATTTTTAGTGTGGGTCTACTCAAAAGTATGCAGAGTATGCACTCAATGGATGTAGAATTTAATTATGCATCGAATGAATGCTTATAGTTTAATTTTTTGTATTCATATAAGATTATAAGACAAAAATATAATTAAACATAGTTTTATACTTTTCCTTACAAAAATATTTACCCCTAGGGATGAAATCATTATATTGAATACTGTTATTTCTTCTAAAGTTGATTTTATTAATAGAATTTTTATTTGAGCCCATTTTTTAACTCAAAATTCCCCTCATGAACCTTTTTGTTTCTCCTATTTTTCCCCAACTCTTTGTTTTTCAAGGCATCTTCCCACACTCCTCCATTAGTTCCCTTCACCGTTGGTTTTAGAACTCTTTCCCTTTTAGCTCCTCTTGACACTACATCACTCCTTATGGATCTATATTAGGAATTATATCCCCCAATCACTACCCTAATAGATTCCCATGTTTACAACCACATAGTTCCCCCACTTCATCTAATGGCAGAGAGGCCTACCTAAGTTTTTCCCATCGATTCTCCTAGCATTTAAATTCCTTTAGTTTTGAGATCCCTAAAGACCAGTTCCCTTCAATGGTTATCCAAAATCCTTCTATGAAACTTTTACATGAAAATTCCTCTCAAGAGATCAACTAGGATTAAAAATGGGTACTTTTAGGGTTCCTTGGAGCTAGACGTAACCCTAATCTGAATCACTCATGAAACTAATGTTTGTACATGTTTGTGGCTTAAGAGGCAGGGCCAAGAAATATGCCATCAAAAGGATGGTTAAAGTAGATATTTTGGGTATTTTACTTATTCAAGAGATTACAAGAGTGCCTGGTCCCATTACATTGAACTTATTGAGAAATAAAGGGAATCTAGATTAAGGTCATTATTCTTGCTTTGATAATTGCTTATGATTTTCTTTTACTTAAATTGATGTACTTTGTAGTTAGATTATTCTTTAATTCATTATTATATTGTTATTATCATTAAACAACTACCAAATTATGATGCCCCAAGGGTTAGCTCAGTTGGTCAATATTAGTGCCTCGCCATCGACAGGTCATAAGGTCCATTCTCCTCGAAGCCCTTGGGGTCAGGCCTTGCTAGTGGGCCGCGGGGCTAGATTCCCTTTGGGGTCGATCATCCCAGGTTTTTCTGTGGACGTAGCACCACCCATTGGCCAGGGTGTCCATGAACCACAACATAAAAAAAAATAAAAAGAAAAAGAAAAAACTACGAAATTATGATGATCAAAAGAATAATGGGACACAAAATATAGATTGCTAACCAAGGTCAAAAAATATCCTCTTGAGAGGAAAACCCACAAGAATTATTCTCTTCTTATAGAATATTCAAATGATGAATTCCAGGACCTAAGACTCTTGAAAAATACCCCTCTAATACCAAGTCAAAATTTCCTTAAAATTGATGAATCTTCTCCTTTTACCTCAGTTTCAGACCTGCAACTTATGGTTGTAATTTTCAACCTAACTACTAAAACCCTAGCTCATACATGTGGTTGGAATATGGTAGAAGATGTTTCCTTTCTCCTTCACTTAGGGATATCCTTTCTCCTTAGCAACTCGACCTTCAAATGCCATCTTTATGAACCCAAAATTTGACTTCTCTTGGATGGTCTATAATTTGGTCTTATTGTAATAAGATGATTCCCTAACTCTTTCACATGTTTGGAAGATTGTAGCCCAAAAATGGTGCTCTTCAAATTTGGTTTGTCTTCCTTTTATTTTCCTCTTCTTTTCTGGTTATTCTTGTCCTTCGTGAGCTTCAACGAGCTTGGTGGATATCCTTTGATGAGGTTGACTTCTTCCTTATATATAGGCTTCCTTTAAATGCTTGAACAACACAAATGAGGTTGAATTTCCACTGCTAGGCCAACCTGTCTTCTAGCATGCCAGCTTGGTCTTGGAGGAGGAAATTTGACTCTTTTGATTCTAAATAAATTCCTTTTACATGGTACAACATGCACAATAGGATATTTCCATATGATGATGACTTTCTTAACTTCTTGACTCGTTGACAAAGCCCTAGAAGCACACAATGGGTTCTTGACCTATAAATAAATTAACCTATAGCCTGAAACACATGCTAAAATAATAATAATAAGTTTTCTTTCTCTTTTATATCAAACAGAAAAATCAATATTACATAATACATTGTGCAAACCGAACCTAGATACATTTTCCAACACTCCCTATTAACTAGGAATGGATTCATAATACATACGAGGTATATAGACATTCTCATATTGAAGAATATTCATAAGAAGAGTCATATTATTAAGCCATATCATAAGCTATTCATTCAACTTATATTAGTTCATCTCATCATATCAGCCAACATTGTCATATAGTAAGTCCTTAGCTAACAAATGTATCTCAACACAAGATTAGAGCACAATGTTGGGGAGAACATGATTTATAGGAACCTTCCTCATTGTCTCTCAAGGAACAAACCTATCCAGATGTTGATAAGGTATGTCCTTATAGGACTGTTCCTGTCTTGGATTACCACATCCTTGAGTAATTTCATCTTCTACTAATCTTACCTATTGGATGCCCTACATCATCCTCAAAGAGTATTAGTATCATTCTCATATGCTTAACCAATCCTCCATTATTTCTTCATAATGAAGACAATAATGATGCGTCTATCTCTCTCTCTCAACAAGGAAGGATATGCTCATTCATATAAATGGAATATACCTAAGCTCCCTCTTAACTATGGAATTTCCAAAGTTCCCTCTTAAGTATGGAGTTGTTTACAACAACAACTATTTACTCTTTGGTGGAGATCATGGTACTATCAGCTGCATGTATCGTTTCTCCTTTCTGCATCATCATTTCAACATCTTCATCATGGAGCCATCATCTTCCATAACTTCTTTGTAGGGAATTCACCATCTTCTCTATCACTTTCCTTCAATGAAACATAGTGTTAAACCAATAGTCATGTCATCATTTTCTCCTTTGAAAAGTGACCTTCTAGTCATCATCTATCTATTAAAGCTACCTACTCCAAGTCACATTTATTTTAGGATCTTCCATCTGATATTACTAGTTGTAGATGAAATTATAAAATCCTTTTCGAGTAGCCCTATTTCAACCCAAATAGATGGTTTATTTCAAAAATAAAAATTGAACATCAAATCAACATTACCTCTTTATTATGGACCTTTGTCATGAAATCTTGTTCTTATAACATCAACATAATTTTTCATACTATAAGAATCCATCTCCAAGGAATTTATTATCAAGTTTCTCATTTTCTAGCATACATATTAGGGTCTTCATACCTTCTTCATGGAGATGTCATATATAATCCTCCAAAATGTTATCAGATGTTGATTTCTTATCTAACACGACTATAGATACATATTTCACAAACTCTTCTTTCATCTTCTTCACATATTTCTCCTTGAGATCTCCTATACATAGTTCCTTCATCATAGGAACCATGATTTCTAGCCATCTCATATTATCCATGGGGTCATATCATGTCATCATGCAGAAAAGTTCAAGGCACATTGTATTTATGCCTTCATGCATCATTCTTATGGAAGAGTTTCTTCTTATTTCATCATTGTTGGCTTAGGGGGGTTCTGACCCGGGTTCTGAGTTAGTTGTGCCAAACAGAAAAAACCTACACTATTGGCCCTTTCAGAAACAACGCACAAAGTGTAGGCTGCAGTCTCACTTGAAGCAGTATGGGGGGTGCAAGAACCATGTTGCTGCATCCAGAGATGATTGTGATGTTTTTATTGCAACCTTGATCTTCCTTTGCATAGATATATCGTTCATTAGAGCCTAAGCCCTAAATTTGGCTCTAATCACCTCCAATCCTTCGTGCAACATGTTTACTGTATTATAAAGGTCCAAAATATAATGGTCATCTAAGTTCACACACATAAATAGGTCTTTTAGAGTTTTTGGGATCTAGATCTGTCGTCGCGCAGACCTATGTCTCTAATCTGAATCTAAGTCAAAGTAACTCTAAACCTTCATGAATCTTATGCAATCATATTATTAAGTGAGAATATGTTTAATTAACCTAATTTGTGTGGATACAAGACATTAATTCACATGAAATAGTAACCAATGCAAAAAACAGATAATAGATAATTAGATAATAGATAGATGCAAGTATTCCAGTTCAAATCGATCTTCATTACTTTGAATTCTTCAGTACAGACTATTTTACCCCACGCACATAGCCGCAGGGGTTCGCGCACTTAGCTGCACGAGCCTACTCTTCTCTACCTAAGCACAGGAAGTAGAGCCTTCCTACCTTAGCTCTTGCCTAAGACAACAAAACTCTTTAATGTACCCAATTCTCTATCCAAAACTTACTTCTAAGACTTACTAAGACTCAACTATTTATAAATTTCCTAATATAATACCATGGCCACTGCCTCATGGGTGAGTCTTCGAAACGAACTAAGAACAAGGGGCTAAGGCCTCTTTGACCCTATCTATCTATGAGCTCTGCGTCCACATTTTGCGGAGACTTTACATCTTTTACAAAATTATTTACAAAAATGACTAAGTTTAATTCAATTCTAACCCTGGGGACCCCATCCCAATAGGCCCCCAACACAAAGATCGTGACTCGCCCTCGACTCACTGAGATGGTTGTTCCACTTTTTGGCAGAGTTCAATGAATTCCTTGGTTAACGCATGAAGCTCCACGGTACTATGTGATGCTCCTTGCTATACCTCCTGGATCTACGTCAATTTTTCCTTGCCTTCGTCCAAGCACGCGAAGCACTTGGTAGGTGCCAATGTTCACACTGTCGTACTGATCTCATCATAATGGTATTTTGCTTCCCAGATTTCTATGTTCAACTGTTGCAGCGTAGGATCCTCCTGCAATATATCCCATAGGCCCATTACTTGAATGAAGAGCTAGTCGCAACCTTGAACTGCGACATCTAGTTGAGCCATGGATTCTTTTATCGTTGCACCTCTTTGTTCCCAGACTTCCAACGGTGTGGTTGGCTACAACTTCAATTGCAACTCAACTATTTTCATATTGAAATTGAAAGTCACCCTTCCAACCTCAACTTTAGCATCACGCACTCCAGTGGCTAACTTTTGAATTTTCGCCTCATTCTACACATTTTCAAGGATATGTAGTTCAAGAACCTTTTTTTAGGCCTTCGCGACTGTTGTCTCGAGAATACAACTCCTTGCCTAAAGTTCCTCATTTTATTTTAGAGCATGTGTTTTGTCAATGAACAATTGTTCTTTGTTGAGCTTAAATTCACTGATTATGGTTAGGGTGCACTATTCGCGGATCTGCAGTTCATCGTCCACTCCTTGATGTACCACATGCAAAACTGGAAGTTGTAGAACTGCCAAATTGATACCCATGTCGTTGATAGTGCCGAGCAGGGTGCAGTATTTAGTCGATTCTATGCGGATCGATCCTATGGGTAATGGTATGATTCTGAGGTCTAGAGTTCATTCTAGTGCTCCAGCTGCACTGCTTCCTCGTGTCAAGCTCACTTATGCTACACTCACTTGACCGATGCTTGCTAGAATTCTATTGGTCTAGATCTGTAGCTCGTGCAAATCCTCTTGGATGCTCCCAAGCGTCTGCATGTATTTCTGTTTCAATTGTTGCAACACCTCTGTTGTTGTATCCCACACTTTATCTCCGATCCTGTCGAGATCTCCTTCGGTCAATATCATTGGATTGGCATGTGTCTATTTATCATAATTTTGTTTCTTTCAAGAAACTCCAGTCTGTCCCTTCCCTCGTTTCTTCATAATGAATGGGGTGCTCTTCCCCTTGTCACAACCTCCACCCTAGTCTGACAACTCATGTTCTTCTGTTTCAAGCAAAGCTGATTTGTTACTTTCCTGCGACTCTTGCTACTCCCTATCCACTTGCTCTTTAGCAGCATGCTCTTTTTTCGTTCGAGCCTTCTCCATAATTTCCTTAACAATTTCCTTCTTATTTTGTTTCATCAGTGCGCGTGCAACCTTTTGAGAGGCATCCTTCCCTTCTACACAAAAGAGCTTTCTGCACCTTTGCTTGTTCTTGCTTCTAATTCCATAGGCATGCACCATTCCGGAGGCCAAAGCCCCACAAATTCTTGCATATTTGTGTCGGTCACCATATAAGGAAACTAGTGCCATTTCTTTTGAGGGTCTCAAGGTGATTTAATCGTGACCCTATGGAAATCGGCTCTGAATTCCACATAGGCCGATAGTTGTGTGAACAAGTGGGAGACAACCATGGTTGCTGATTAAACACCATATGAAGGTCCATATCCATAAAAACCCAAAAGATATTTGTTTCCTTATTACGCTTTGGATATTTTGTGGCACACAACAAGTAAAACCACGCTACCTCGAGCAATTCTTCTTTGTGTGGAGGAAACGGGCTATCCTCCAGTAACTTCCAAGCAACTAAAACGATCGATAACAGCAACCAGGCATAATGAAACGACTTTCTCTCCTCCTGGGCCTCGCGGTAGTTCGCGAGTAACTCCTGACAAAGATACTTGGCCTAATTATATTGTGCACCCTTCGCACACTGAGCTGTAAGCGATATGACCATCATTAGAACTTCATCTGTGTGGCATTTTCTCATTAAATTTCTAGCTAGAATCCAGGTGGCCAACTATACTGCCTGGTGTGAGATGGACGTGATAGAGTATCGTCATGACTTTTTTATCAGACCAAATTGTTTCTTCATCCTACCTGCCAACTCTTTTTCTCTAGTTTTCCCTCTAAACTCTTTGGCAGGGTTTGTGCCTTTGTACGAAAACCTTGTTATCCTATGGATCAAAATGTCTGTGATGGGGATATACTTACCTAGCCATAGGCACCCATAGTGCACAAGCACGAGGAGATGGAACATACATATCATGTTGATGTTGGAGCGGTCATAATGTGGCACTAACAATAGATTGAGCAACCTTGACTCCTCAACACCGCGAACCCACTTCATTGGCTCCAACATTGTAACCCTTGTGTTAGCATAGTAAATTTTATGCATATACTTGTGAGTCGCCAAGTGCGAAAAAATTGCATTGTCCGCGAGGTTCCAATCCTCCATCTTAAGCAACGGAATACATGCTATCCAAGGACCCTTGAATGTGATTTGCTTAGACAACAAAGGTGTCAAAATGACAAATTTCTTTGAATCAGGGTCTTTCCATACTTTATTTTTTCCCTTCCGCGGAGGGATATACTCAGGCAGGCTCATCATAAGCTCCACCCCCTCGGTATCTACATCCTTAATACCCTGGAATTATTCCTCTTCTACGTCCACTACTTGCTCCGACTGTTTATCCTTTTGCTCCTTCTGTCACACATCCAGATTCTTTCTTGGCGACAATTGCACTAGCACTAGATTCTTCTATTTTTCCTTTATAGAATGTTTTGCCTTTGCAATGGGTTGTTTTTCTTTTGTAGTGTCGGGCTTCAGCCAAGGTGATCTTGGTGCTGTAAGCATAGAGGTTGAAGCTTCCATACTTGTAACTTCTAGTTTTGGCGCGTCAGAAAAATCAACACTTAAACTAATAGCTTTAGTGGGGTTAGTTCCAGTCATTCTTTCAATGAATAGCTCTCGCGCTACCTCTGAATAGTTCGCAAATGAGAGGTGCAACACAAATTCTTCCCAGAACACTCAACTCATATGTGTCACATAGAAAAAGGCTCCAACACTTCTTAGAATGCAAAGTGTTCTCTATGGCACCAGCATGTGTAATTTATAGGGCAGTTGGATTTCAAACCCGATTGTTCCCCCCAATTTTAGATAATAAATGCTACTTTGGCGGCATATATTCAAAGATTTTTTTCTTAATTTCCGCCTCCCAGCTCCTCTTAACTGCTTTCTAGCCATCACATCATAAATAGTAACTCCAACAATAATTTTCTTATTGGGTTGTGTGACATCCTCCTCCATGGAGCTGTGTCCTGAGTGCAACTTCATCTCTTGCATCCTCGTCAATCTTCGTGTAGCCGGGTCGCTACCTTGTCCTCCAAATCGAGCAGTGTAGTTTATAGTCATGCACTCCCTTGCAACTTCCTGGAGCACTAAGACTGTCCTACCGACTTCCATATAGTCATTGTGCAAGATCCCCCATATACAACTTCAGCTTGCTCCCATTCACTTTTCCCGACAATAAATCTCCATTCAGTTTTGCGAGCTAAACTGCGCCACATTTTGTAATTTCCTTGACAATATGTGGTCCTAGCCAATGCATCTAGAATCTACCATGAAATTTAGTGAACTTACTATCATATAACCACACAAGATCATTTACCTTGAATGTGCGAAGCTTGATATGGCGATCATGCCATGATTTTTCACATTCCTTTTGTACTTGTTGGTGGTATCGTGCCGAAAATCGGTTCTCCTCTAGCTCCATGAGTTGTGCGAGTTGTTCTTCCTAGGCCTCGTGATCTGCTATATTCATTAAATCTGGTATGTACAAACTAGGAATAATGTATTCCATAGGCATCACTGCTTCGACGCCATAAACCAATTTGATGGGCGTTTGTCCTGTCATTTTCTTACAAGTTGTCTTATAGGCCCATAGTATTATAGGTACCCACACATCCCAATCATTCCTATGTGTGTTACAGATCTTTGTCAGTGCATTCTCCAAAATTTTGTTAAAAGCTTTAACTGTCCCATTTCCCTGGGGGTGATACGATGTACTCCTCTAATGGCAGACCTGAAATTCCTCTGTCAACGCACTAATCGTTTCATTCAAAAAGTGCGTACCCTTGTCAGTCATCAAAACTTTCAGGCATCCAAACCTTGTTAAGATATGTTCAAACAAGAATTTTGTTGCCATAGCCCCTGTACAATCTTTTACCGGTAGTGCTTCTGCCCATTTGGTTAAATATTACGTCGCAGTGATAATGTAGCACGCACCAGTTTTTTCTCAGGTGGCTGAATTGGTCTGATAAAATCAATTGCCCACTTCTCAAATCCCTGTAGAGATATTTGAGGATGTAGTGGTTGTTCATCCCTTCGTGACAGTTTTCCAGTCCTTTAACATGCATCGCACGCCTTACAGTATGCTTTGGAATCCTTATGCAATGTTGGCCACCATAAATCTGAGCGTAAAATCTTCTGTGCGGTTTCCTTTCCTGCATAATGGCCTCCCGCAACTCCTCCATGAGCCGCAATGAGGATACTATCACGCTCAAAGTCTAGCATATATCTCTGCAATATTTCATCTACACCCATTTTGTACAAATGTCTCGCAATGACCGAAAAATTGGCTACGCGTACCACTAATTCTTTCTTTTGTTGACTTGTTTATCCTTCAGGCACCATCCCTATAATTAAGAAATGAATAATATCAACAAAATGGTTATCAGCTCCACGTACCTCAAAGAGTTGCTGATCCAGGTGGATATTGGTGGCCACCTGCCAAGTCCACCTGGACCCCCACCTCAACATTTTCAGTTTCTTTAATTATAGCGCAGTTTACTATTTTTAGCAGTTTTTCGGGTCCTGAACTTCCAGAGCCGTTTTGAGGCCCTAAACGACGTTTTTTGGGGAATCTTGCTCCGCAATTTTTTATATAAAAAAATCGTCTTTCCTGTCGTAGTCCTCGGAGAGATCTTTCCAACGGGCTATCATGCGCGTAAAACGGAGATCGTATGCCAAAGTTACGACCCGGGGAAGTTGATGTACCAAATTACCCAAACGGGGGTACCAATTTACCCAAACGGGGCCCATAGTTTGGCGTTTCATCTTCTAGGGTTAGGTTTTGGAATGTGAAGGGTTTTCCATTGTTTCTCAACAATAAATAGGCCTTTCGAGCCTCATTGTAAGACATTTCAGAGGCATGTAGCCACACATCTCTTCTCAGAGATAAGCTACCATAGCCCTAGCTGGTTTATTTCTATTTCCGGTTGTAAGCATATTTCAGTATTTTCCATTGATGAAATGAAGTATTATTTCCGCTGCATATTTGTGTATATGGTTATCTTTGTAATTTGTTGCGTTCTTGTTTAAATCTGGATCATAACTTCTCTAGAAATGTCGTGTTATACTGTTTCTCTTCTGCTGGCAGATGATACATTTTCCTTAGATCTTCGGCTCGAAAAGAACCGAAAATCCTCCCATCTGCAGTGCTGAACATTCTGTCAGTAATTGGGATCTCTTGGATTGCCCACCTTACAACATCTGTATATGGGAGAATTTGCTCCCGGGCTGCTATTCTGTGAAGAAAGGAATTAGCCATGTCTTTTAGATTAGCCTCAGATTTGCTAGTACTGTCGCATGAGACTTGTATCCCGGTCACCTTCGGCTCTTCGGCTTCAATCAGGTTATATGTTCCTTGCCAAGTGGCTCTGGTAAGTCCCAGGCACGTAGTATCTGATATAAGCCCTTTGCTTTTACTGCCTGAATCAACAACAGATTGCCCTGCGGCTGGCGAAGCGGTAGGCATTGTAGTCTTTTTGGACTTTTTTCCCATTCCACTCAAATCTGTCTCTGCGGAAGAATTCTGCATAGAGAGAAAGATAGGCATAATACAGGAAACAATAACATGAATTGAATAGACTGAGGTATATATATATCTTGATAAATTCATGGTGATCGATTGACTTAAGACGGCTTCGGATCAAATCTGTGAATAGATTGCAAGCTTGCGGTTTTCATTAAATGGCCGTTAAGGCCTGTCAATCTCATTAATACCAGTCGCTTCGGTTAATGGCCGAATGATTTATTTGAAGCATGCCTTGGGCGATTTGGCGGTTGAACGTGGATGAGCGGCTTTTCGAAAGATATTGCCTTAATTACGAATAAATCGTATTAAACTGTCTTTATGATTTTACTTTGAAAACTGCGCTTTTGCCCTTTTCGCAATCGGGTGTCGGGAAAATCATTAGTCATTGTTTTGGTTCCATTTGGAATCCCCGATTGCCGATAGCGATATCGCATCACGTTGGGAGTCGTGAGTGGGGCGGTTAAGAATGTGTGCATGGTTAATTGCTGATCGCCGATAGCGATATCGCATCGCATCGGAGCAAGAGGGAGCTTATTTACATTTTGCCATTATCGCTCATTGCCGATTGCCGATTGCCGATATCGCATCGCATCGGAGCAAGGGGTTCTTAATTGTGTTACTTTATGTTTCACCGATACCCAATAGCGATTTTGCATTGGCGGAAATCAAAATGTCCCCAAGTTGTGTTCCCTTTGTCATTGCGATATGCGATCTTGCGATCGCTTTATCGTAATGACAAAAGATAAATCATTTTACATTAAGGTTTTTTGATTGGTTTATTGGAGAGGCCTTTTGGTTATGTTTTCTTTCATTTCTTTAGGCCTTTTTAGAAAAGAACTTAAATTGATACCAATTTAAAAACAAAAAATTAAAAGGGACCCATTTCATATTATGGTTTTGGAATAGTAATGATATGAAATGGGGGGTTGTTGTAGGGCACAACAATTGGTGATTCGCTGGAAGAAACAGTTATCTCTGAAAAGTATAGAAATACTTAAACTTTTTCAAAATAGAAATTTTATCAAAAGGGAAAATTCTAATATAACTAGGTATAGTTGCATTCCAGACAAAACAAAACTTTCTTTGCTAATTTCCTCTTTTGTTAAAAATAGATACATTCTAGATTTTAAAATGGTGTTTATTGGTTGATATTGATAAAACAGAAAACTTTTCCAAATCAGCTATTTAAAATTAACTCCTTTGTCATAAGTAGAGCCTCTGCTGCCAGCAAACGTCCATAGTTTCGGCAGGGATACCTTTTAACCATATCATTGTCTATTGTCCCATTCACCTTAGAGCATGATTAACATAATGAATTCAAAATATGTTTTTCACATTTTGTATTTCTTTTCTTTTTTCTGTTAGATAAAAAGCCATTGCCCTGGTGTGGTGGCCAGTTAAGTGACAATGCCATTCACTGGTAGTAATCTAACCGAATAAGCTGGCTCGTGATGAGACCCCTTGTCTTACAATTGAAGCCATTACCCTGTTTTCGTATGCAGTATTGGTAATGTCAGCTAAACTATTTCCCTATGAACATGGTAAGCAGGCTTGTAATAAGACCTCTTATCTTTTGTATCCAGTATTCTTGGAATTACACTCTGAGTAATCACAAACTTGAGTAAGTAGGATAGACAACTTCCTCCTTAAGAGAGGATGGATGACAAGGTAAGAGTTTGAGATGTTGAATTTGGATTAGCTCCTATTTTGATATTGATAACCTTTTTGTAACCAATTTGAAAAATCTAAAAAGATTTACAATATTTATAAACTTCGAGAGGGGTTCACTAGGATTTGTAGTGTAATTTCAGAATGCAATTATATCTAATTTCCTAGAAATCATTCCTTTTGTTTAAGACTTCTATTTATTTAAAAGTAAATATCGCATTGCTTGTTTTGAGAAACTCTTTGAATACAACAAAGGTCAAATAGAAGATACCTTACAGTTTTATTTTCTAATGCTGCTACAAACTACAAAAATGCTATCGAACGGAGAAGGGGTTACCTCCTCAATTGAAGAATTTCTTTAAGATAAGACCATTAACAGGGAGAGAATCTCTCAACCTTGATAAATCTTGTAGTATGAAGGTCAAATGGTCTATCTTTTCACAGATCTAAAATGGTCCAAGCCACATCTTCTGAAACTTGGTGTGTTTTCCTTTATCTTCATGGGCTTTGTCCCATTTCAGGACTAAATCACTGAATTGAAATTGTTTAGAACCAGATGAAATTGAATCAAATGATGACTTGATGATCTGTTGATGTTTCACATGAATGATTTTGGCTTTTTCTCTTTCTTCTTCTAATTTTAGAATTTGGTCATGTCTAAGCTGTGAAGAAGAAGAAGGGCTTTCTTCAATGAATTGGACTAGGGCTAGAGAAGGAAGAATGAGATTTGTTGGTAGTACAGCTTCTTTTCCATAAACAAGTTTGAATGGGGAAGAACCTATAGAAGCTTTTTGCGTTATCCTGTCAGCCCATAATGCAAATATTCAAGATTTGTGCCAGTTCTTATGATTCTGTTCGATAGTTCGCTTGATAATTTTAATAAGATTTTTGTTTGTAGATTCGGCCAAACCATTGCCCTGAGGATAATAGTTAGCAGAATATTTGAGTCTGAATCCTCTTTTGATTGCGAAATCAAACATAGCATTGCCTGAAAAGTAAGATGCATTATCCAAAACAAGAGCATTCGGGACACCAAACCTGGTAATGATGAATTGGTCTATAAATTCAATAATGGCTTCAGAGTTTGTTGTCCTTAAAGGAATCGCTTCAACCAACTTGGTAAAGTAATCGGTAGCAGTAAGGATATACTTATGCTGTTTGGAAGAATTTGGGGTAACTTCTCTGATAATGTCCAATCCCCATTGCTCAAATGGTTGTTCAATGTTGACCGGTTGCAGAGGGAAGGCTGATTTCCTTTGTCTTCCACTTGAAGTTTGACAATTTCGACATTTTCTTACATATTCATGAGCATCTCTAAACATGGTGGGCCAATAATATCCAGCATGGATGACTTTGTGAGCTGTGGTATCAGCTCCGAAGTGGCCTCCTACTGGTCCATCGTGCAATTCCTGCAAAACCTTTTGTGCTTCAAGTTTTTCAAGGCATATTAATAAAACTGAATCATAATTTTGCCTAAAAAGCACATCATCAATAATGGTAAAATTTTTTGCTTTCAATCTTATGGCCCTTTTGTTTTTGTAGGACAGGTTGGGAGGTTCATATCCATTTTTCAAATAAAATATTAAATCAGCATACTGTGATTCAGAGTCAATGATACTTATCTGGTTGATTGTTTCAGATTGATCTGTATTGCTTGATTCTGGAATGTTGGATGCTCCTGCCAATAACTTGCAAAAACCTTGGCCTCTAACAATCTTTGCTGGCTTGATCTCTAGGTCATATTCTTGAAGTGCTGTTACCCAATTTTCCCTTTTTTCTCCTAATTCTCTTTGGATTAATAGTTCCCTAACTGAGGAGAAAGGAACTATAACCTTTGTATGGGCTTTTAAAAGGAAGGGTCTGTAATGTTTAACCGATTTATATACAGCAAAGGCTTGCTTTTCTACTTCGGAGTAGTTTAGTTCTGCACCTTGAAGATTTGAACTATAGAATGAAATAAGTGCTTCCAAATTGTGATTGTTAATCTGTGTAAGTACTGCAGCATAAGAGCAATCAGATGCGATGGTATACAATGTAAAATGATTAGAAAATTTTGGAGTATTTAGAGCCGGGGCATTGATTATTGATTGTTTGATTAATTCAAACGCTTCCTTTTCTGGCGATCCCCATTTAAAGAATGAATTTTCTTAATCATAGTTTGAAGTGGTAAAATAATCTGAGAAAAGTCTGGAACGAATCTTTTGACAAAATTGATTTGGCCTAAAAATGACTGCATGGATTTCTTATTGAAAGGAAAAGGGATTTCAGAGATTTCTTTAATCCTGTCTGGATCGATATAGATGTCGTCTTTAGAAACAATAAAGCCTAGGAGCTTACCTTGATCAAGAGCGAAAAATGATTTCTTTGGGTTTAGAGAAATACCATATTTTTTACAGCGCTGAAAGATTTGGTTCAAATCATGCAAGTGGTTGGATCTCTCTTTAGAAAATACAGTAATGTCATCTAAATAGACGACTACTATTCTATTAATTAACCCTTTGAAAGTGATATCCATTGCTCTTTGAAAAGTGCCTCCTGCATTAATAAGTCCGAAAGGCATTTTCTGATATGCATATGTTCCCCACTTTGTTCTAAATGTGGTTTTGAGTCGGTCATCGGGATGGACCAAAATTTGGTTATATCCTGAAAACCCGTCCAAGAAAGACATTAACTCTGAGCCTGCCACTAATTGGACTATCTGCTCCATAGTGGGTAATGGGAAATTATCTTTTAAACTTGCCTTATTTAAATTTCTGAAATCAATACAAATCCTTATCTCGCCATTTTTCTTTCTGAATGGTACCATATTGGAGACCCAGTTTGAGTGTCGTACGGGAAAAATAATCTTAGCTTTCAAGAGTTTATTGAGTTCCGATTTTATTTGACCCTCTAAGTTTGGATGTATTTTCCTCAACTTTTGTTGAACTGGTTTCTATTCGGGAAGCATTGGGATAGTGTGTTGAATAATAGATGTATCATACGTTTTTAGATCATCATATTTCCAAGCGAAAACATGTTTATTATTTCGTAACAGACTAATGAATGCTTCTTTTTCCTCTATGGAAAGTCCTAATCCTAAATTAATGTTTTGAGGATTTTGTTCGGTGCCAAGGTTTATCAATTCAAACCTTAAGGTAGAGCTCTGAAGCTTTGTATTAGATACAGGTTTGAACCTGTCTTTAATATCATAAAGGTCTTCAAGCTTCACTACGTGCTTAGGGATTGAGTTTTCCTCCTGTTTACCTTGCATTTGAGTATCATGCTCATCTTCCTCAATAATTTGATTGTCATAGGATTTTTTAGAGGTTAGAAATTGTAAAATGTTATCATCGTGGTTAAACACTCTCCAATTGGTTACATTGTCAAGAATGGATGGCCTAAAAAGTAATTCTACTGAAAACCTATCTGGACTATAGTCTTCAGAAGGGAGTAGCTTGGAAGCGAAATTGGCTAGCAAGTCGGCTGCCGAATTTTGTGACCTGGGAATGGAAGAAATATTGAATGCTAAAAAATGGTATGTTAGCTCTTGTACCAGCGATTGATAATGCTTGAGATGGTTTGAAAGACAATGAATTGTATTCCTTACCTATTTAACAATAATCTCAGAGTCGCCAAAGAGCTTTAAGTATTGAACTTTGAGGCCGATTTCTTTGTATAGTCCTTGGACTAGCGCTTCGTACTCAACTGTGTTATTGGTGCATTCAAATTCTAATCTACAAGACAACATTGTTTTTTCTCCTTGCAGGCTAACCAAAATGCATCCTGCTCCTGATCCTTCACTAGACTTAGATCCATCAAAATATAAAGACCAAAATAAAGAATTATCTACAATCTTTGTTACAAAATTCTCAGTAACATTAACACATTTAGAACTATCGGTCTATGAAAAATTTTCAATTTGCGATGCGAAATTGTTAACTGAGAAAGGAGATCGCTGGGCAATATAATTGCCGAAAAATGACTCGGAAGAATAATTTCCTAGGATATTGTTGTTGAACGCAACTGGTTGATTTTCTTGTTCAAATTCTGTAACAGTGTAGGTCATATGTTTCTCTCGATCGATCCTTATTTGATTGGGCTTGCTTTTATAGGGGAGCCACATAGGGACCAATCGGTGGAGATATACCCATGGAGTTTTTCTGACCAATCCCTGCTTAAAATTAACCCATAGAATTCAGGTATATCGGCAACTAGAATATCAATCCTTTGGACTATTCTTGGATCTGCCGATAACCTGATTGTTACAGATTTTATTTCCCCTAGAACTTGAACCTTAGTTCTATCTAACTGCACAATGTGAATAGAAGATTTCTGGGTTCTATATATAGTTTGGAGCAAACTGAAGCAGGCATTATATTCGAAGATACCCCAGAATCAGTTAAGCAGTTGTGTAGATTTTGATTGTAAATTTCATAAGTTAAGAGGAAAGGAGGTGTATGGGAGTTTGATCTATCTCCAATCAGAATTGTGTCAGTTGCCTCAACTCTACCAGAAGGGGGTTTTCCTGAGTCGCTTGCAACTTTAGTGGTGGGAAGGGGTGAAGAAGGAACAACGTTAAGTTCTTTGAGTAGTAAATTCTGCTAATGTTTTAGTTTACTAAGTTCAAACATGGTGATGTTTGCCTTATTTTTCTTCATGTCATCGACAATATTATAATCCATCGAGTCAGAAACTACCAATGTCTTAGATGATGAAGGTGTAGTGGAGGATGATGACTGATTATTAGATACTGTCGTGGCTAGCTTCCTAAAGGGTACCTTTTCCTTTGTAGTGTTGGTTCCAGCACTCCTTTTCTTTGGATTAGCTTGAACAGGTTCGGGAGTACATTTACTCCTTGTAGTGACAAGAAAGGCTTCTTGCTCAGCGTCAGTATCGGAATTAGGGAGTATAAAGTCCCACATCCCATGACATTCAACTACTTCCTCTTCTTCTTCTTCAGATGGTGTAACTGTTTCTTCCTCTTCTTCTTCCTCAGGATCCGAGTCTGCGTATGATATGACATTTGGAGGCTTGGACTCGGGTTTCTTGAAATTCCTATATGGTTTCTTTGTTGAGGATTCTGATACTTGTTTCTTGATCTCAACGATTTCGTTCGACATGGTTTTAAGGACTTTCTGAAGGCCCTCCATGGCATAGGGATCCTTAGTGATCTTTTTCTTTGAGTCATCTTTAAAGGAAATTTTTTTAGATTTTCATTCTTCCAAGATAATTTTTTTTTCTAAGGCGATGACACTTTTTTCCACAGCGAGTGCTTCCTTCATGTTTTCGGCCAATGTAGGCTGTTTAGCTCTATCGACAAATATGGCTATGTTCGAAGGAAAAGCAGTGATATACCACTCGCTTCTAACTTGTTCGCTTGGCTTATCATTAGTGGGGATTTTATTCAAGAGTTTGTTGAATCGGGAGTTGAACTCCTTAATGGGTTCTCTTGACTCGATCCTTAAATTAGAAAGGTCATGGACAAGTGTAGCTAAGGATCTGTCATCACCGTATTTGGTGAGAAATTGTTCCTGGAAGATATTCCAACTTGTGATGGATCCAGAGGGCAAGGAGAAATACCAAGACCCTGCAGATCCTTGCAGTGAATAGGGAAACAATCTTACCACCACATCTTCTTCAGTGACTCCCTTTAGATTGACTGACAACATAAAATTGTTTATATGTTCTTTTGCCGAAGTTCCAGCATCTGGATTGAACTTAGGTAGCCATTTTTTCGGGGTAATCGGGTAAAGGATGTAAATGTGCAGGCATAGTGACTGCACCAGGACTTCTCCATGGTCTTTGAGCCATTTTGGGATTACCATCGATTGCTTGTGGTGTTCCAGGTGCTTGAGGGGGAGGTAGAAGTACAGACTGAAAATATTGCGATGTTTGAGATGAAGTCCCTTGGTGAACAACAATATGTAGTGGTGAAGTGGGTGTTTGACTTCGCATAGGTGATGATGAAATGGAAGATGATGGAGAAAAGGTTTTGCTACCAGAACCTTCAGCGGTCTTTTTAATCCTTTTTCTTTCGGGTAAAGGAAACTCGGGTGGTTCAATAACTAGCTTTTTTCTTTGGAGTCTGGTAAGGTGAGGGGGTAAGAAAAATTGTGAAGTCTGACTACCTTGTGATACTTCAGATCTAGGAGGCGAAATTGAGAAGCCTTGAAGTTTCTGGATGATGGGTTGAACTTCAGGGGACTCCGGACTTAAGTGTTCTGAAGTATGATGTAATTGAGCAGTAGTGGTTGATCCTTCTTCGTCTCGTCTGGATACTGGAGATTTAGAATGTGAACGAGATGTCCGAGGAGAGGTGGAGGGTGAATTACTCTTTGAATGGTTTGTAGGTGTTGGCTTACTCGCCATTCATAGCGGATAGCCCTCCTTCTAGTGCCAGAAATGTTGAGGCCTCGAAAATCGCTGCAACAAGATTGGGGGATAACCACCCGGTCCGGACCTTAGTACAGCTCCTTCTCCATTTCGGATGGTGGCTCCGACTGGAGATAACGGGACCAGTTTCCCGATAATAAATAAAAGGGATGGTGTTATGCTTCTTAACCTGCAAAGTAATACCGAATAGAGAATATGCAGAGAAAAGATACCCGGAACACAGAATATGTGAAGAAAATATACCCAGAACACAGAATATGCGAAGAAAATATACCCAGAACACAGAATAGCAATAATTTTATTACTCAGAGAGAAATGTTCACAGGCCTCTTCGAGGGGGCAACCTCCAATAGAGCAGAGCTCGATTACAAAACAAGACACGATACTCCTCGCAGGGAGTCTCTATCCTTTATATATGACTCATACATGCAATACCACGGGTCAATACCGTGGGTTTTATTAATACCATCTATCTAATACTACCGCCCATTTACCCTTTATTTAATACTACCGCCCATTTGCAACTAACTGTGGTCCCATCATTAATTGCGGGTTAACCACTTACAAATATTAATATGGGCTTTATTGACTCTTGACTATGACGTGATCCCATGACATAAATAAGGGGGTTAGGGTGGGACCCTAACATGCCCTCCCCCTTAAGACTAGCCTTGTCCTCAAGGCTGAAGCTGCGGAAACTGCTGAAGAATAGTGGCTGGTTCCCAAGTTTCATCTTCCGGAGAGGTGTCTTTCCATTTGACGAGGACCTCCTTAATCATGCGGCCGCGCAGGTGCTTGTCCCGTGTGTCGAGAACTTGTTCCGGTTGAAGCCAGATTGACCCTTCCTCGTCCAATTCAGGTAGACTGGTTTGAACTCGACAATTGTTCCCAATCACTTTCTTGAGGCACGATACATGGAAAACTGGGTGGATTTTTGCTGTAGGTGGCAAAGCCAACTTGTAAACCACTTCTCCAATGCGCTGAAGTACTGGGTATGGTCCATAGAATTTTGGAGAGAGCTTTTGACAACCCTTGTCTTTGAGTGATGTTTGCTTATAGGGTTGCAGCCTCAAAAAGACCTGATCCCCTTCTTGAAATTGGCGCTCTGAGCGATGTTGGTCCACCTATTGCTTCATACGGTTCTGAGCTTGATGAAGATTCTCGCGCAGGTGGGTGAGCATGGTTGCGCGGTGTTGTAGGAGTTGATCTAGGGCTTATACTTTGGAGCACCCCATGAGATAAGAAGTAGGGGAAGGCGGAAGTTGTCCATAGACTACTTCATTGGGAGTCATTTTGGTGGTGGCATGATAGTTGGTGTTATACCACCATTCCGCCAGAGGTAACCACTGTACCCAAAGGTGTTGCTTTTCTTAAGTGAAACACCTAAGGTAGGTTTCTAGACATTTGTTGACGACTTCGGTTTTACCATCTGTTTGCGGATGATATGAAGTACTAAGTTTGAGTTGAGTGCCTTGTATTCTGAGGAGCTCCTGCCAAAAATGACTGGTGAAGACTGGGTCGCAGTCGGACACAATAGAAGTGGGCATGCCATGCAATTTGAAGATCTGATCCATGAAAGTTTGGGCAAACAAAGTTGGTGTAAATGGTTGGGGTAGGGCACAGAAATGAGCATACTTCGACAGTCGGTCCACAACCACCACAATGACTGACTTGTTCCCAGACTTTGGAAGACCTGTAATGAAATCCATGGAGACCTCCATCCAAATTAACGCCGGAATGGGCAATGGTTGTGGCGTTGACAAACGTCACATTCTGCTACGAAAGTAAGGATGTCCTGTTTCATACCGGTCCAAAAAAATGATCTTCTGGTGCGAGCATACGTCTTCTGAAAGCCCGAATGTCCTGCAATGATGAGTGCAATTCTGCCAAAATGCGACTTTTGAGGGTGGATGTTGGTGATATTACGACTCTATCCTTGTAGCGAAGAATATCATCCTGCCACGAGTAGCCCTTGGTGGAATTTGGATCTACCTGCAATTAAGAAATGAGTTGGGAGAGCCCGGGGTGTGAAAACCATTCCCTGCGAGCTTCTTCAATCCATTCTGGAATGGGGAGGGAAATTTCTAGCAGGGTACTTTCCTCCTCAAATTGGCGAGATAATGCATCTACTACACTATTGTCTTTCCCTTTCTTGTAAATAATCTCATAATCATATCCCAGCATTTTGGCTAGCCATTTATTTTGTTGTGGGGAGGATAGGCGTTGCTCCAAAAAATATTTAAGACTGTGATGATCTGTGCGGATTTGGAAACTTCGCCCCAATAAGTAAGGTCGTCAGGTGTCGACTGCATGTAAGATGGCCATAATTTCCTTCTCGTAGGTAGATTGGCCCAGATTCCTCCCACTGAGTTGTTGGCTTGTGAAGGCCAACGGTCGCCCTTCCTGCATAAAGGCCACCCCAATACCTGTACCCGACGCATCACATTCAATGACAAACGATTTGGTGAAGTCAGGTAGTGCTAAAACTGGAGTGGAACACATGGCATTTTTTAGAGCTGTAAAGGCCTGTTGTGATTCCTAATTCCATAAGAATGAATTTTTCTTTAGGAGTTAGGTGAGGGGCTTCGCTATGTGACCATAGTTGCGGAAAAATTTACGATAATAGCCTGTGAGACCCAAAAATCCTCGCAAGCTCTTCAACGTCTTAGGTTGAGGCCATTCCTGCATTGCCTGGATCTTTTTGGGGTCCACCTTGACACCTTCACGCCCCACAATGTGGCCCAAATACTCAACTTCCGCCATGCCAAATGAACACTTGGACATCTTGACAAATAATTTATGCTTGCGGAGCAGTTCCAAGAGTAGATCGACATGCCGAAGATGTGCGGCCCAAGTGAAACTATAGATGAGAATGTCATCAAAGAAGACAAGGAAAAATCTCCTAAGATATGGTTTGAGAATGTGATTCATAAGACTCTGAAAAGTAGAAGGGGCATTACAAAGACCAAAGGGCATGAACAGGAACTCATAATGGCCTTCATGAGTTCTGAAAGCCGTCTTGGGAATGTCGACTTCCTTCATGCGAATTTGGTGGTAGCCGGAGCGAAGATCTAACTTGGTGAAGAATTGAGCCCCATTGAGTTTGTCCAGCAAATCGTCAACCACCGGAATGGGAAATTTATCTTTCACTATTAACTTGTTGAGGGCCCTGAAGTTGGGACACATCCGCCACTCCCCATCTTTCTTGAGGACCATGACCACTGGGGATGAATAAGGACTAATGCTGGGTCGAATGACAATTGCTTCCAACAATTCCTTGATGATTTTTTCTATTTCATTCTTTTGAGTGAACGGATATCTGTATGGCCGCACATTTGGGGGTTGAGCCCCTGGAACCAAGATGATGCTATGATCATGTTCCCCTCGCGAGGGTGGAATCTCCTGAGGCTTGTCAAAGACCGTTCGATGGGTATTTAAAATCTGCTGCATCTCAGGATGAATTGGCATATGTCTGGTTTCGACTACCTGGATGGCATTAAATTGCGCTACTACTCCATGATGGCCCTTTTTTAACAATTTTTCCATCCGATGCAAGCTGATGACAGAGGGTGCTCCCGCCTGGAGGCCACGGAGGGTATGTGTGGAGTTGTTCTACTTAAAACTCATATATAACTCCTGGAAATCCATTGTGATTGGCCCAAGGGTGCGGAGCCATTCACCACCTAGGACAATGTCGCATCCCCCCATGTGTATGGCAAACATTTGGGTTTTCAAATGATAATCCCCCATTTGAATTTTGACATTTTCACAGTGGCCTTCACATTTCATTATGCCCCCATCTGCACTTTGGGCCTGGAAGTTAGAGACTGCCTGTACAAAACAATACGCTGCTTCTGCAATTTTTTGATGGATGAAATTATGGGTACTTCCACTATCAATCAAGAATATTATTGGGCGATGTTTAAGAAAACCCCTGATTTTGAGAGTTTGAGGGTAAGAGATTCCTGCCAATGCATTGAGCGAAATAACTGGGTTGTCAGATACAATCTCCTTTTGGTTGTCTTCTTCGATTGCCTCCTATTCCTCAAGAGGTGGATCTTCCTCAGTGGAGCTGTAGTCAGTGGCATCTATTTGAAAAAACTTGGGCTCCTTGCATTTATGACCAGGGGAATATTTTTCATGATAGTAGTAACATAGTCCTTGCTTCCTTATCTCGGCCATTTCCTGAGGTGATACCTTTTGGACCTTAAGTGTCTGATTTGTGGTATGAGCTTGTGGGGGACGACCTTTAGTGGGGAATTGGGGCGGCTGTATTGGGTTGTTAAGGCACGTTCCACCTTACGGGCTACCTGGCAAGCCTCCGTCCATGTGGGAGGGTGGTGGAGTAGAACTTGAGCTTTGATGGCTTCTTTAAGCCCACTGATAAAACATTCCGTGTAGAACTCATTGGAGAGATGCTGAGTGTAGAAGGCTAAGGCTTCAAAAGCGGTGATATATTCATCCACTGTACCCATCTGTCAGAGCTTAGTGAGACTGCCCAAAAAGGAGTCTCCCTGTTCAAAGCGATCTCAAAGGGCTTTGGAAAATTGGACCCAACTCGAAAAAGGTGCATTGCGACGCTGATGCCATTCCGCCCATTGCCATCGTTGACTGTCCAAGTACATGGTCTCCACTCCAATATTAGTCCAATCATCTTGGAGACGATTTAATTTGAAATACTATTCCATTTGTGCTAGCCATGCAGACGGGTTAGAACTGTCAAATTTCTGCATATCCAACTTGGGAGGTCGCTGACTAAGTGGGAGATCTCTGTTGGGTGGTGGATGGGTGTGCCAGGCGTGAGGAGAGTGGCTAGACTCACCCTCATGGTAATTATAGTGGTCCTCGAGAGCTGGCTCCTTGCCCTTAACGAGTGCTTACCATACCATGCTAGATAGTTCGTCAAGCGAAGTTTTGAGCTCGGTCATATTTGTTTCCAGTTTGTCTAGTCTTTCATTGGCCATTGCTTGAGCTCTAGTTGCTACCATACACCAACTTGCTGAAAAATTGGGACCGCAAAAGAAAATTTTGTGCGGAAATTGAATGGTACCACCGTGCTTATCTCGTGGTCCTGATGCTGATGGGCTAGATCACAAATAAGTGTTTCGGAAGATCTCAGACTTTTTTTTTTTTTTTTTTTTTTGGAAAACTCCTAAAGGAGTTTTACTCCTTCTTGATTAATACTGCACTCGCCAAATCCTCAAAATGTCAATTCCGCCAAAATTCCTACGAAAATTATAGCCAGGCATAGGAACCCTTCATAATTACTCCGATCTGGTGGATCTGAGAGATCTGGATCATGGATCACTGTTGCTGCTTATCTGATAGAGCTACGGACTGATGTCTGCTGCTACTGCACTCGCTGATCTGGAATAGATGATGTGTGATCCCCCGATAGAAAGGGAACTATGGTCTTGAGGAGTGTCAGGTGCTACAGATCGCAATATACATAAGGGTCTGACAGTAGTACTC
>APFE030610617.1:8676-19281 GCA_000404065.3 Pinus taeda
CATAATCTGAAAGGCCACGTTTCATCCAATTTTCATACTGGTCCCATAAACATCAAATGATCATCAAGTACCAGTAAGTCACCCAGATAACCAGATCCATAATAACAGTAAACTAAACCCAGAACACCTTATCAACAAAAATCAGTCAACAAAAGATCTTAAGACAGATACACAATTTCCTTTTCTCTGGCCTGCGTCGCTACGCACTTCACCTTCTGTGGCGCCGCGCACCTCCGTAGTTGCGCCTTCTGTGGCGTCTCCGCGCTGCGCCTTCTGTGGCACCTCTGTGGCGTCTCCGCACTGCACCTTCTGTGGTGCCTTCACACTGTGCCTTCTGTGGTGTCTCCTGTGGCGTCTCCGCGTTGCGCCTTCTGTGGCATCTCTGCACTGGGCCTTCTGTGGCGCCTCTGTGGCTTCTCTGCACTGCGCCTTCTGTGGCGCCTCTGTGGCGTCTCTGCACTGCGCCTTCTGTGGCGCCTTCGCACTACGCCTTCTGTGGTGCCTTCGCACTGCGCCTTCTATACTGCGCCTTCTGTGGCGTCTCCGCGCTACGCCTTCTGTGGTGTCTCCACATTGCGCCTTATTTAGATCTAGACATTACTCCAAGAGATCATAGTATTTCAGATCTAGCTCTCATAAGATGTTCAAACCAAAACATGCTCAAGCCAAATGATCTCCTTTGATTTATATAGGCAAGCTCTTCCTCAAATCATGGATCATGGGGCTCAATAATAATAATAATATAAAACAATACCATGGGCCAAAACCATAATAACACAATACCGTCGGCTAAATACCAAGGGTTAAACATAAGGAACCCCACGTGTGCATGCTTTACTGCCTTGAAGTGTGTGCACTGGGGGTACGCACCTCAGTAGCTGTGCCTTCTGTGGCGCCTCCGCACTGCGCCTTCGGTGGCGCCTCTGTGGCATCTCCTGTGGCGCCTCCGCACTACGCCTTCTGTGGCGCCTCTGTGGCGTCTCCTGTGGCACCTCCACACTACGCCTTCTGTGACGCCTCGCACCTCCGCAGCTGCGCCTTCTGTGGCGTCACGTACCTCCGCAGCTGCGCCTTCTGTGGCGCCGCGTACCTCTTATTTTCTTCAATATTTGATAGCTAATCATCAATCTTTGCTGCTGACTTGAAGTATTGTGATCTATCACCTGAATGGGTTGCCATCAAGGACAACACTTTAGCCATAATGCCAAAAATCTCCCCCTTTGGACTTGATGGCAAAGCTTACTTGTGAACTGTCATTTGATCCCTTTTTGTTGTCCGGTAACCCATGCACTCTGTCACATCTGATATTTCTTCTGTAGATTCATCTGAATGTATACAAGTGAGATGATCTTATATGAGAGGGTTGCCATCAAGTACAACACATGCATCATAATGCCAACAGTGGCCACCTGTCACGTTTTGGAAAGAAAAGATGAAAAACCGGCTTCTGTGGATTTGAAAACCATAAGACCGAGGAGCAAGGGTAGTTTCCTATATTTCTGAACAGTGGAGAGGATATGGCATACAAGACCAGCGTGGAGCATTGAACACCCATCTCAACCAAACTGAAAGAGGACCAGATGTCAAAGAATGAGAATGATCCTAATCAAAGCCATTATTCGTGTAATATGAAGTTAGAGTCCTATTTGAATTAGATCTCTAAAAACTCTAGTTAACAGTTTGTTGTATTTATTAAGTAGTTAAAGTTTAATAGCTGTCAGTAATAGAAGTAGTTTTCGAGTTCCCCTCATGCTTGAGGAGGAATCTCAATTAGATAGAATAAGAACTCTATATATGGCTGGAGCATCAATGTAAAAAGGGTTGGAAATTTTATGAAAAAGGCTGATATTTGGCTTATGTAAGACTCTGTTTTGATAATACATGTTTGGCTTTACTTCTCAGGATTCATGAGGGATTTCTATGTTCAGAATGTGTGATGTTGTCCTTTTCCTAATTCTTGCAGTGGTATGAATGTGTAATCACTTAGAATTCACTTGATGTGCTCTAACTTCCTGTATGCATTTGTAGGCTAGGTGGTCCTATCTGAGTTGTTATATTCTGAATATTTTAAATGCTGAATGCCCTGACTTCTATGTAAGGTTGAATTCATTGTCATATTGAGATGTTGTTGACTCCATAAGCCCAATGGATAGTTGTTAAATGTGTTTCCACCATTCATATTCTTACAATTGTTTCACAAGAGTTAGCCATCTTAACTATAATCAAAATCATTAACCTCTTTTTGAGAGAGCCCTCTCAGGTTAAGGAGGCTAAGCCTCAGCCTAAAGTAGGTTTGAAATAGTTATTTAGATTCAACCTGATCAACAGCCTATTAGGACCTGATTTTGAGATAACAGGTGTTATCGCAGATCAACAAATTTTGAGGTTTTTCCTTATGAATCATTACTTACTGCGACGCGACGTTAGGCTTAACGTGGGGGGGGCCTTGCGTATTAATGAAATTTTTTAAAGACCTTTACCTTATTGTAGACTTAGGTTAAAGATATTCAAAAGGCCTCTCTAAGTTTACGATAGTAGCTTTATTTTGAAGAAGGAAAATTTGATTTTTCTCAAAATTAAACTAGGGGTCCCCATTCATTTAGCATTTTGTACAAACACTTAAATGAAAAAGGGGGGGTTGTTGCTGGCCACAACAATTGGCGATTCACTTGGGAGAACCAATTATCTCTAAATTTCTTTTGATGTTTTCCAAACTTCCAAAAGTAATTAAAAAAAAAAATATTCTCAGAAAACTTTAAACTTTATTATAGACAGATAAAAATATTATACTTCAAACTATCAATGATATTTTGTTTCAACTCCTTTCTATTTACTTGTATTCTTAGCTTGTTATTGCATTTACACCAACCCTTACTTAGTCTTAAAATAAAAATTAAAATAAAGTCTTACCTGTATAGCAGTGCTTTTCAAATATGCTTCTTTGTCGCAGGTAGAGCCTCTGCTGCCAGCAGGCGTCCATAGCCTCGATAGGGTTACCTATTAACCAGTAATGATCCTTTATCCTGCCTAAGTGTTTACAACTATTCAGAGAAAAACCTATTTTGACACTTTTTCTTTTTTATTCTGTAAAGAACAATGTCTTGGTTTGATGGCCAAATTATGACACAGTCACTCACTTGATTTATACTTTTGCCGAACAAGCTGGCTCATGATGAGACCCCTTGTCTTTTGATTGCAACAATCTTGAGTCGTTGCCTTGTTTTGGTGGACAGTTTTGGCAAAGTCAGCAAGTTATAATATCTGTGATGATGATAAGTCGGCTCGTGATGAGACCTCTTATTCTTTGAGATATAGTGTTTTCATTGGATTGCTTCCCTGAATGCTGCGATTTCCTTTAGCAGGGAGGAAGTCAATTTTCTTTCCTTAAGAAAGTTTTGGACGACAATAATAAAGCTTCTTTGGTAATCGCTGTTTCTACAGGGACTCCTCATCTTGTCATTGATGCCTTTCATTGTACTGACGAAAAACAATTGCTTCGCTGAGATTACTTTCTTAAATTTTTGGAGTTGAAACTAATATCATATCTGGATTAAAGTTCTATTGATAATAAAGATCAAGTTTCAAAAGAAAAAATATTTGTCATTCATAGAAGCAAAAGTTCAAAATCTTGATAGAGAAAAAGGTGTCTTTCATAAACGTCGAATGCTGTTGACCAAAGCAAACTTTATTTACGGAGAAAAATACTTAACGAAATGAGAAGAAACATTCCCTAGGGTTGTGTAGACAATAGGGATAATCTTATTTTCTTATTTTGATTATTAACTATTCAAAAATAAACCTAACTACCTAACTAAACTACTCCTACCCCTACTCTAATTATATACAAAAATTTGACTAGGTGAAATGATATTTCCAATGGAGCCACCTTCTCATTTTATTCCTACACGTATGCAACTTTCCAACATTAATGTTAAGAACAGAACTTTTCTTGGAATGTTAACGTTGGATGCGGAATAAGAATGCATAACTCCAGTTGGAATATTGTCCAAAATTTCTTTCTCGCAAAAACTTCCTTCCAACTGGATATCTATTGGATCATAAAAATAAGGATGAATTTCTGTTATATCTTGATGATCTTGTAATAGAGGAAGTTCTGTACTTCCTTGACATAGTTTAGCTTTCCATAATGGTAGCTCGTCTTTTGGATGTTCTTTGGTAAGGTGTTGGTCATACCAAAATAATCTATCAAAAAACTGAAAATTTAAAACGCAATCCGATTTTGTAAAAAATGAGTGCAAGTGGGAATAATAATAAAAAAAGTTTTTTGTACAAATAAAGTTACAGCACAACTGGGATAAGCTTGTAAAATTTTGCTGTTCACAAGAACTGACCAGGTCATGTGAAACAAAAGATAAATTATGATTGTGAACAGGCATGGGGGTTTCTTCATGGTATGAATCATAGATCGGGAAATCGTCTTGGTCAGCAAAATCAGGCGAATGATCTTTGGCCTCGAAATGAGGATTGAATGATATGTTTTACGAATTAGAATATCTCTCATTTTTTGAGCTTTGATGAGTTACTTGAGATAAATCAATAACATCATCGTTGGAAAAGTAACCATCATAACTAATTTTACCAGTTTCCCTAGATCTTCCTTTCGGTCATATATTTTCAGACAAGGAGATTCAAGTGTTCCTTGCTTGGAAACAATCAAGGGATGTTCTATAGCTATCTCTTTATTTTGAAAATATAACGATGACTTATTTGACTTATCCTCTGTGTTTTTTGAAATATCTTTAATGTTGAGAGGGGAAAAGTTATCATCATTAAAAACATCAGGGTAAAGAGAGAAGTGTGATTCTGAAGCAACGCATTTAAAACTATCATCATGAAAAAATATTTGTTCATCAGATTCAATATAGACATCGGGTTTTAGATCATACCTTTGTGTATTGATACTTCCTGAAAGAAAAATAGTTTGTTGTTCTAACCTTGGTGTCTGCATTTGTTGATTTGCAACGAGATCATCTGACTTTGTATCAAAGTCATCTCCTGGTTCCAAGGCAGGCTTCCCTCCATCATCCTCGCTTTTGTCTTCTTGTATTAGAGTATGGATAACTCCTAGGCTTTGAGGGCTTTCTTCATTATGAGCGATTTGTATATTCGAATTGGAATTTTCGTTCATATTAGAAAGAAAAGAGACAAAACTCGAACTAATTTCTGCTTGATCAGATATAGGAGGCAGGGAATGTTCAACATAATCTAAAGATTCTTCCTCTATGAGTTCACTTTCAAGATCGTATTTTAGACAATCAAGATGAAATCACATATTAAAATCCCTAATAGATTCATCTTTTTTCCGGAGATAATCAATTTCATCATATACCTGGTCATAGTCATAACAATCAAATTCAAGAATGAAAATCTTGGCGAATTGGTCCCAACTATGAATCGATGCAACTGGGAGGTTTCTGCACCATTTTCTAGCTTCCGCCATGAGTGTAAGAGTAAAAATTCTGCATAAAACGCCTTCATCAATTCTTGGAATATCATAACTTGAAATTCTTTGAATAAATTGAAGAGCATGATTAAAAGCAGAAGAGTTATTCTTACCATTGAATTTTACCTAAGACAAGAGTCTTACCACTTCAGGCGAAGTGTTGGAAGAGGTAGGAACATGGATGCAACTCCAAATGGGAAGTTTGTGAGCAGCCATCCAGATTCAAATGTTACGATTTGAAAATCATTCCAACAGACACTATGTTCAGGCCCCCCTTCTAGCGCCAAATATGTTGAAGCCCCGAAAATCGGGTTCACAACAAGGGGATACCCACCCGGTCCAGACCTTGGTTGGCAGCTCCTTATCCGTTTGGTATAGCAGGTCCGACTGGGGATAACGGGACCAGTTTCCCGATCTTGGGTGTGTGTGTGTGCAGAGTTGAACTATGCTGATCTAAGAGTATTTTAAAGCTAATCTAATTCAGATTCTTTAACTTTACTCTATGCTATTGTAATCTAGTGAGAAACAACACATCTAATCTACGCTAACCCGGGATTGTATATCTTCCATTATGCGATCTAAAAAGATTTCGAACAATAACTGGTAATAAAGATCATTCAACTATTATAAGAATAGAAATCATTAAAGATAAACTACTTTGCATAAGAAGTTAGGCAAAACAGTTGTGAAAAACATATCGCATAATAAGCCATTCATATGTCAAACATAAACAATATGACTCCACCGTACAAAAGTGCCAAATGATAACCCATATATTCATGCAGTAACATATAAACAACTGAAACTGTAAATCACTTAAAGAATATGAGAAGGAATTACCAAGAGATAAAAGTACCATTTATGACTAGTTCTACCCATAAGCTTTAAGAAAAAACGATCTATCTCTACTTGTTCTAAAATCTACCAAGAGTACAAAAGTGCAACATCAGTAGTAGATATCAAAATGCAAGTAAAAATAAATCTTGACCCATCCATTCATCAAAACCTCCTCTGAGGGTGCAGAAGTGCATGTTCTGAGAATAAGTTTTTGACAAATCTCTGGACCCTTCTCTAAATGTATGAGAAGGGTTAAATTACTACTTCCTAATTCTAATAATAGTGTTTTTACAAAATTTTAGGATACGGTTCTCAAATGACCATCCTTTTTCTAATCTAAATAAAAAGAAACAACAAATTACTAAAAATAAGCTACTTCTGAATTTGGTCCTTAAAACTGCAAGTGTTCATCATGGATTTGAGAAGAGTCGGTTGGCCAACTTCTGCGCTGAGCTGGGCTGCGAAAACGGAATCTATGAGCGCTGGCACTACTTTCTCGCCTGAGTTTATGATGCATTTCACAGTCATCCATTAACTGTGTGGCTTGACTAAGTATGCCCAATGGCACTCCCAATTCAACCTGTTCAATGCCTGGATCACTTTTCCCTTTTCCTGCACCTTCTGTTTCCATTCTGCCTCTATTCATGACTTGTTTGGTAGGTATCCCGGGGTGGTTTCTGTGATTAAGTTGGCTCTGTGTAAATTTTCATTTACACAGTCTATAAGAACGCTCGCCTCTGTTGCCGCTGCCTCTGCCGCCTGTTCTGCCTGCCTGATTTGATCGTCCCATTTGTTAAAGAGAAATTCTTTATGGCTTTCGTTTATTCTGGGTGCATTTGCTTTCTTCCCTTTCTCTCCATTTTGCCAAGCTAGATACTCTGTCACTCGTCTGTCAACCTGGTCGTAGTCACTTCGCAAGTCTGTCACTTGATTGGTGAGTTTGTCGCTCAGCTCGCAATAGTGACTCCACTGTGATATTTTACGTCCCAACTCTTCCTGTTGCTGCAGAAGTTGCTCATTTAAGCTAGTAGACTATGAAACAAATTCAGTAAGCTTGGGCTCGTCCTTGTGTATTTCTTGTAAAGCTTCCAACTGCTTTCCTTTTTCGTCTAGGCTTTTCTAATAGTTTATCTGCATTTGCTGAAAATCTTCTTGTAGTTTCTCGAGTTGTTTGGACGCCTCATTACTGGAATTGGCTTGTTGTAGTTGTTGTTATACTAGTTGTATTTGGTTTTCTTGCTCCCTCAACAGTTGCTGAACTTCTGACGCTTTGTCGATAGTCGCATAAGCGTATGCTCCTGCGATTTGAGACAACTTCGTGAGATTTTCTGTCGGGTTGTTGTTAGGGTCTTTCCATAAGACGTCTAAATGTTCAGTGTCCTGTGACAGCGTATTCTCCAGCTTTCTCTTCTTTCTTTGTCTCCTCACCACTGCTTTATGTTGGGGACTATAGAATACATCCAGTGGGGGCATTTCCTCTACACTAAGTAGAAGCTCAGAAGGTGGAGCGATATGACTGTGCTCCGTTTCTGAGACACTACCGACCACGGTTGAAACCATTTCCTGTGCTACCTGTGCATCGCTCGCAGGTGTTATTGGGAGTTTCCCTTCAAGGCTGATTAGCTCGTTGAAGTTTTCCCATTCTTTATTGAGCTCTGTCGTGACGAGTGGCGATTTAATGACGGGAGGAGGGACATCTTTTGGTGGGGAGGCGATAACTTGCAATTCCGACATTGCACTTGACTGAGCTGTATCTTTGGCTGTTTCTTCGCCTTTTCCTTGGTCGCTTGCAGACTTTTTAGAACGTTCAGGTGTTCCTTGGGCAGCGTCAGATTGGGATTTGGAGGTACTGGAGTTTCCGCTAAGGCTGACACTGGGAGTAGGCTCTGGCGAGCAGTCGTAACTTTTCTAGGGGAACATTGGCTAGCCTTCTTTCTCTGAATAAAAAAAATCTTTGGAGGTCATATGGGGATAACCTCGACTTAGCTTCTCGCAAAAATTCCTGGAATGAACTTTTATTTTGAAACAAGTCATCAAATAAATCTTTCTTTCTGGCGAACACTTTTATTCTGACACTTATAGTGAAATCATGGGCAACATTATTTAGGTCATAAGGTCGAGTGGGGAATTTAAATAATTGTAGAGACGTCACATTCTCTACTTCGGCAAAAGCGTGTCCTACATCGAACAAGAAGGCCCCACAAGCTACAGGAAATTGAGGCCATATGGCCTTCTTCTTGTCTTTTAGTTCTTTGGTTAGGCCGCCTTCTGAGCAAGTCTGATAGGCAATTTCCCTAGCCAAAAGCTTGTTGGGGACTTACAGAGGTAGGACATGTGGAGGTACAGTGCTCCCAAGCACACTAATATAAGTGAACCATTCTTCCTCGAACCATCTCGCGATGGGGATGATGTCTATTTGCGCTTCGGGTGAGCACCTCGGGGGTTCTTCACCATACATCATCCTATATAGGGGTAAGATGAGCCCGTGGAAAATCTAATAGAAGTGAGGGGCAAACTATGAATCCCATAATACTTTGTGATAAACGTGAATAGGTGACGGGTCCTGGGTAGTCCATTTCCAACCCATAGTTGGGAATTTAGATACATAGCAAATAGAATCCATAATGTAAGCAGACAGATAAAAATGAGGGTAGACCCTTTGTGACAAGGATCTCTTAGACCGGTAATTCATAACAGCAGTGTATAGATTATCAGAAAATATTTTGGCCCAATCCACGAGATCGGCGTTTGTGGCAACGTCTATGAGTGGTAGCCGTTCAGGAGAAAACTTATTTATGTCTGGCATCCCAAACAGCCTGCAAAGCATGGCCATAGCAAAACAATATGGAGAGGTGAGGGAACCAGTGTTGTACATACCATTTTTGTCCCTTTTTAGCGGCTCCTCTCTTCTGGTCCATTCTTTAGTGGTTTCTGCCAGGTTTGGGTTCTCTGCTGCAAATTTCTTGACAAATTGCGTGTTGTAGGTCGTCTAAGGCTTAGGAAGATGATACATAAGCTTTAAGTCTTGCGCGGAAAATGATCCTATGAGCTCATGCCCTTGAGCTTTGAATTGTCTGCCTTGTAACTCTGCATTGTCAAGTATCCATCTGATCATATCTGTATACGGCAAAATCTTGGGTCTAGCTATTATTCGGTGGAGAAATGAACGTGCCAGCTCTTCTAAGGATGCCTCGGAAGAGTTTTATGATCCCGCGGCACTATCAACCTTCATTACTCTAGGATTTTCCTCCTCCAGCAGCCTATACATGCCTTCCCAGGTCGAAATTCCTGCGTCCCTGTTGCATGCAGTGTCTGTGTACAAGGGCGCCATCTCCTTTGCCTTTTCCTTCATCTCGGAGCCTTGGGCTTTATGTTTCTTTCCCATTTGCTCCTGTGTTCGGCTTTTGAATATTCTTATCTCTTAGTTCTTGCAAATTACAAGCGAAGTGGAAATGACTGATTGAGAAAGGTGATGGGAGAGTTTTAAATGCAACAGATATACCGAATATGCCACCTTACCTGAAACAATTCTTTAGCAAAGCACGCCTTTTTATTTCATTAAATAACTAACAACTAATCCACTTACTATCATTAAAAGCGCATGATTTGGGGTCAGATTATGGTAAGTGGCTTTTCTTTGAATGGTGTTCCCGAAGGATTCGCGATTAAATGATTCATGATTTGCTTACGTTACATTGAAGATCGTGCCATCGCAAGGCGCGCTAATCGCAAATCACCAGATCGCAGACTATGCCATCGCGACGATCGCAATATCGCAGGTCGCAACATCGCGGGTCGCAGGAGTTTGATGTTTGTTAAGTATTGCCATTTCATTTCTGCGATGTGCGATCTTGCGATCGATGTTATCGCAGATCGAGAGATTTTGAGGTTTTTCCTTATGAACATTACTTACTGCGATGCGACGTTAGGCTTAAAGTGGGGGGGCCTTGCGCATTAATGCAATTTTTTAAAGACCTTTACCTTATCGTAGACTTAGGTTAAAAATATTCGAAAGACCGTTTTAAGCCTACGATGGTAGCTTTATTTTGAAGAATGAAAATTTGATTTTTCTCAAAATTAAACTAGGGGTCCCCATTCATTTAGCATTTTGGACAAATAATTAAATGAAAAAAAGGGGGGGTTGTTGCTGGCCACAACACCCTAGAAGATGGGGATTTCAAAATTCACTTGTACCTTAAAGGGCGTGGCATTTCCAAAGTAGCTGCTGGAAGCTGATGCGTCGCCTCTGGGTAGCCGCTGAAGAATCTGCGCAAAGTTATCCATCATCGCGTTCCTTTGCCGCT
>APFE030610617.1:19442-36025 GCA_000404065.3 Pinus taeda
TAGATGCGACTGTTGGGCTTCTGAGCCTACATGAGTTGTAGGTCGACTTGATAATAATTCCATAATCAAAATAAATTCATATCTCCATGAATACTTATCAGAGTCGAATGATCTTTATATCAATCCTACACCTCTCGATGAGAGGAATCTAATAAAAATATTATCAGCCATGAATAAGATGACCCACATGAATTTTTGTCCTGGTTGCCAATTTTAACACTCCCTCTCAACCAGGGAGAACTTGATCTACAATCTGTCTATCGGTCATTACTATTCATCCATCAAATGCACTACCCTGTACAGCCTAACCCTTGCCCTACTCTACTCTATTATACATGTTCTACTTTGTCTTGTTCTGCCCTATACTGATCGGTACTATTTTTCTCTATTCTTCTTTGCTCTTGCATTGTTCTATTCTACACTTCTTTTGTTCAAATTATGAAGAAGAAGAAGTGATCGAGGATGTATCATACTGACTCAAAGTCAGTCTCAGAGTATGTACCACTAGTCCCAGACCAGTCTCAACCAACCTGAAGTCAGCATCATAGTGAGTACAACTCCACTGGTCCTAGACCAGTATCATCCTCCACTAACTCAAAGTCAGTCTCAAAGTGCGTACCACTGGTCCCAGACCAGTCTCAGCCGACCCGAGGTCAGCTTCATAGTAAGTACCACTCCTACCACTGGTCCCATACCAGTATCGCAATCTCAGAGAGTGTACAACTGGTCCCAGACCAGTCTCAACCGACCCAAAGTTAGCGTCATAGTATGTACCACTATCACTTGTCCCAGACTAGTACTGCACTGACACGAAATCAGTCTCGGAGTATGTACCATTGGTCCCAGACCAGTCTCAACTGACCCAAAGTCAACATCATAGTATGGTACAACTCCTACCACTGGTCCCAGACTAGTATCATAGTCTTAGAGAGTGTACAACTGGTCCTAGACCAGTCTCAGCCAACCTGAAGTCACTGTCATAGTATGTACAACTCCCACTGGTCCCAAACCAGTACTGCACTAACACGAAGTTAGTCTCGGAGTATGTACCACTGGTCCTAGACCAGTCTCAACCGACCTGAAGTCAGCATCATAGTATGGTACAACTCTTACCACTGGTCCTAAACCAGTATCATTGATCCCAGATCAATGGAGGTCATCCTAGTGTAGGGAGTATGGTAGATACAATGATGCGTCCATCGGTAATACTATGTTCTCTAACTTCATTTCCCTGTTGATTGATCAGATGAGAGGTACTTCCCATGAGTCCCAGACTGCATGGGTAGGATGCCTCGACGGGAGAACTAATCAATCATGTCCTCACAGGAGAACACATCAATCCTGCTACAATCACCATGGAGAACACATCAATCCAGGCCGCCATGGAGAACACATCAATCCAAGACTCACAGGAGAACACATCAATCCAGGCCTCACAGAAGAACTAATCATCCTTCTACGCAGGAGACCGAATCATCCTGTTCCATAAGAGAGCGAATCATCTTGTCCCACAAGAGAGCGAATCATCTTGTTCTAGTGTGCACCACCAGGGGAGGGTGAGTAACCCTGTGGTCGTATGTTGTTCCAGTAAGAACCAAAAGCCCTCAGATCTCCCAGAGCTCAATGTATGCAACATGTAGGACCCTTGTACAAGGGTTTCTTAACGACTCCAAGTCGTTTGGGAAATCACATATTAGATCTTTCCTTGGGGATTTGACAAGGTGTATCTACCTATACATCATCTTAATGCGATGGAGCCTCCTTTCTCATCGACTTACCATATCCCAAATGATGTCTATCTGCTGGAGAAATTGATGAATACGGGATTCCTCAATAATCGAATCCCACCTTTGGTTGTTACAGAGAATAACAGTGGTATCCAATGTAAATCCAAACAGCTCACTGAAGAGCTTTCGCAACCAGACTGCCTCACACGAGGTCATGCTAGCAACAATATATTTTGCTTCGGGCGTGGTCAAAGCCACCGACTTCTGCTTCCTACTCATCCAGGATATCGAAGTAGATCCCAAGGTGAAACAATGCCCGAAAGTGTTCTTACGGTCCACCACATTTCCTGCCCAATTAGCATCAGTATATCCAAGTAGTCTCACATCTCAGGCAACGTATCTTAACCCATTGTACCACAAAGATATCTCAGAAGATTCTTGGCATCAATCCAGTGAGGCTCAACCAAATAGGAGCTCACAATGTTAACTGCAAAACATATGTTCGGATGGAGGTTCACCAAGAACATCAATGCGAATGAGTTTATGAAACTCAGAGGCATTTCCCAAAACTGGTCCAACATCACTAACATATAACTTCTAAAATTTAAGATCCTCGAGGTAGTCACAGGCTTGCAGTCCATCATACCAAATCTTTCCAATATATTTACCACATATTTTCCTTAAGACAGGAAAATTTCCCTTGGCTTCTGCCACACTTCATGTCCTTGGTCCTTCATTTCAAATTCAGAAGCCAACTCCCTCTCACATTTGTGAATGAGAGGGTTTGCACCTGTTAGAAAGAGGTCATCCACATATAGCACCAGTATGAGAGGCTTGTCATCTTCAACCTTAAAGTAAAGGTTAGGATTGGCTTCACTCCTAGTGAATCCTAGCTTCATCAAGTAGCTATCGATCCATTCATACCATGCTCGGGGTGCTTGCTTCAGCCCATAGAGAGACTTCTTCAACCTGCATACATGAGATTTTCAATCATAAATCTCAAATCCTTTGGGTTGCTCCACATAGACCTCTTCTTTGATCGAGCCATGTAAGAATGCAGTATTGACATCCATCTGATGTAGGTTCCATCCTTGTGAAGCAGCAAGGGCTATGATCGAGCAGATGGTCGTATATCTAGCAACAGGTGCAAATATCACACCATAGTCTATACTTTCCTTCTGGGAGAAACCACGAGCAACAAAATGATCCTTATACTTTTCCGTACTTCCATCTGCTGCAAGCTTTATCTTGTAAAGCCATTTGGAAGTAACAACTATCTTGTCCTGGGGTCTGCGAACTACTTCCCAAACATCATTCTTCATGATAGACTCATATTCTTCGGTCATAGCATCCTTCCATACTTGATGCTTGACGGCATCTAAGAATGATGAAGGCTCATTTTGTATGATCGTTCTCATGATGGTCAGGTATCCATGATACCTATTAGGTTTCTTACTTTCACGAAAGGTTCCTCAAGGTACAGCATGTCCTTCAGCATCATCAAGTAACCCCCTAAGCCATGAAGGCCTCTTCCTAGAAGAGGAAGGCTCATGTGGAGGAGGATCAATCGGATCCATGGGTTCTTCTACATCAGGCATTGATTCATCATCCTTTTCTTTCGGTTCCCTGGTGTCAGCTTCTTGATAGCTCTTCAAAGTCGGAAGATTGTTCACCTTGCTGAGAGACATATCTTCATCAAAGGTGACATCATGACTAATTACGACTTCCCTTTGACTGGCTACATAAATTCTATAGCCTTTAGTATTTTCACCATAGCCCACGAAAATTCCATTCTTTCCAGATGCACCCAATTTATTTCTTTTCTCTTTCGACACATGAAAATATACAGGGCTTCCAAAAATTCTAAAATGTGAAACATCAGGTTTCTTACCGGTGAACTTTTCTTCAAGAGTCTTGGAACCCAATGCTTGATGAGGGCATTGATTTTGTACATATACGACAGTGTTTTCAGTTTCAGCCCATAGAAACTTCGGAAGTCTTTGATCATGTAGCATGGCTCAGACAACTTCCACAATCGTGCATTTCTTCCTTCCCGCCACACCATTCTGCTTAGGAGTATGTGGTGTAGTAGTCTCCCTCTTAATGCCAACATCAGGTATGCCTGAGTGAACCAATTGTAATATAATGGAGGTCTTGCTTTGGCTTGAGGGGAATGGTCCCCTTTTGAGCTTTCCTTTGGCACATCCTGGACATACACCTTCTTTCTCTACTCGGAATTTGGGCATCCCTGTCACCATTTGTCTTACACTGAGTATAGCTTTATAATGAAGGGGGGCAAACCTCTAATGCCAAAGTTCAGACTGAAGAGATGTGTCATAAGACATGACACCTAGTGGACTTCCATCAACTTGATATAATGAATCAACACTAAACCCAAGAGTAAAGGCATCTTTAACATTATTTTTCCATATACGTACCTTTCCATCGCTGAAGGTTACCTTGCAGCCTTTGTCTTCCATTGTCGAGATGGACACTAGGTTCTTTTTGAGATCAGGTGCATTTAATACATCCTGGAATTTCTAGCCTTCTTGAATGGTTGTCCTCTTCCTCAATTCCCAGCTCTTCTCTTACCTTTGCTATTGAATTTTTCATTCCTTTGATTGCCATCAGAGGGATTTTGATCATCGTCCTGGTGTGAGTCCTTCCTATCAGGGCTCTCCCTTGCATAGTGGCCTGCTTTATCGTAGATGTAACACGGTCATTTTCTTCCAGCATTAGGTCCAGCCTTTCCTTTTGATTTAGTCCCGGAATTATTTCTTTTCTTAGCATGAGAAGAAAAGGTAGCAGGACCTTTAGGCATGGGAATTTCTTGCTCTTCTTCCCTTGTTTCTTCTTGCATGCATCTAGCCATTATTTCCTCGAAACCAGGAATTACATTATAGTTCAGAAGAGTAGTCCTGAACACCTACCATTTGGATGGTAATCCTCCAAGAGTCGTGAGTGTCGTTTCCTAGTCTATCATAGATTTCCTTGGAGGTGTCCCGTTCAAAGATGTAGGCCACCAAATGCTTGTCGATAGAGTCCCGGATGATCTTATATTTTGACTTCTTCGGTTTTCCATTTGTTCCATGCAACAACAGATGCATTTGATGGAGGCCCAAAAATATTGCCTCTTACATGGTCCAACACTCTAGGATCTTCTAGTGTTAGATTGATAGACATCTTCCATCTGTGATAGTCATCTTTCTTACGAAGCTTACCTTCGGTAGAGTGTTGAGGGCCCCATAGTTCTTTTAGGATAGCCTCACCAATCTTCTCTTCGATGATTGCTCTTGCTCTTGCTCGGGCTTTGTCTTCACCTCATCTCTGATACCATGTTAAGTTATGGTATGTTCTATGCTTATAACACTTTACTTCTGTTCTTATTATATTCCATAGATTAGTAATCACATGTACATAAAGTAAAGTGCAGATAGAACATTAAACGATCGACAGAAAACAAGCCAAGACAAGAGACACAAGATGTGGCGGCTAGCCAGGGACAAACCCCACAATGTGTGGGGAAACCCTTTGATCAAATCTTCTTTTATCTTCAATAATTCAGCAGAGAGAAATAGTACAATAAATCTGATTTATATCAACAGTAGCAAACCGTAGATCAGCAGCATCAACATTAGCGGCTTCATCATCAAACTAGGGAAGACGATATCTCACAAACCGACCGTCGAATCGGCATGATTCCACCACCAAAAGTTGCGGCTTCCAGAGGAGGTTCAGATGAACCTACAACATAGTTCAGATGAAGAGATCTTCTAGTCCACGCAGGTCAATCTTTACTTCTGCAGTTGCAGCTTCAGTTTCGGCAGCTTCCGGCTTCAAACTAAGGCAATCAATATCTTGCAAACCATCCGTCGGGTTGACTTGATTCCACCACCAAAAGTTGCAGCTTTCAGAGGAGGTTCAAATGAACCTACAATGCAGTTCAGATGAGGAGATCTTTTAGTCCACGCAGATCAATCTTTACTTCTGCAGCTTCAGTTTCGGCAACTTCCGGCTTCACATGTGTGAAAGAGAGACCCTTTTCTGCACAGTAGAGAGAGAGAGAGATGTGATGAGATGAGTGAGTCCAAATGAGAAAAAGTCCTCCTGTATTTATACACAACGTTGGTGTTTGAATAGATGCGACTATTGGGCTTCTGAGCCTACATGAGTTGTAGATCGGCTTGATAATAATTCCATAATCAAAATAAATTCATATCTCCATGAATATTTATCGGAATCGGATGATTTTTATATCAATCCTACACCTCTCGACGAGAGGAATTTGATAAAAATATTATCAGCCATGAATAAGATGATGTAGATGAAGTTTTGCCCTAGTTGCCAATTTTAACAGTGTGTGTGTGTGTACGTGTGTTTCTATATATATATATTATATATATATAATATAATATAATATTATATATAATATATAGATTGTCCCTCAAAAAATCAGGACTTTCAGGGGACTTTAGGATGCCCCTCATATCATTGCACATTAAACTTTAAAAAAATGTAAATTAAAAAATAAATTTGAAAACCTAATTTCTAAACTTTAAAGTCAAAAAATTAGAAAACAAATATTGAAACCTAAAGCCTATCGCAACCTAAGCCTATTGACTAAACTAAACCTATCGCATACACACTAAACTAAACCTACCGCATACTACACACTACACTACACAACGACAGCGAAGGTAAACATTGTTACAGAGACACGATGATGAAGGTAAACACAGGTTGTGAAGGTTACAGGTAAACACTAAAATTGAGCGAAGGTTGTAGGTAAACACAAGTTGCGCGGGTTGCAGGTAAGAGTAGAGTGAAGCCTGAGATGACGGGTGAAGGTAAACGTTGAACAAAGAACTCCATTCATAGCGATAAAGGTAAACAAAATTGAGAGAACTCGAGTGAAGGTTGCAAGTGAGGTAAGAATTGAGCGACAAGGTGAAGTCTGAGACTCTTAATTTGGGATTTATAATTAAATTTTAAATAACTCATTCATGTTTACAGTCACTATACTCCATGAATTAATTTGCCTTCAATTTGAGCTTGTCTCTTTCTCCATGTTTGTGACAAACCTTTTCTTGGCATGAATGTTTGAAATTTCCCTATGCCACAATCACCATGACTTTAATACCATGTTAAATATATGCAATGGACAAGCAGGAGAGACTAGATGAGAGATAAGATGATATATCAATACGCTACTAAATTAGTAGTGGTGTTGTCTCTATACATAGCAAGTTCCATTATTCATTTTAGGAACCAATCAACTAATTCCCTGAATACATTAACATAAACATAATTTATTATATATAATTTATTTCACTTTATGACATTATTACTTTTGTACATCACATTTGTTACTCCTGAAATAAGCATTACAATGGCTAACTCATCTTTAACGCTTAATGTTATAAGGTAAATAGATGGGATGGTAATACTCTTTGTGCTCTTTAAATAATAATGATTTTGAATGATTATGAGATACATTATGATTACACTGATGACAGGTCCCTCAAGGTTCCTAATTTCTAGACTCTTAATTTGGGATTTATAATTAAATTTTAATGACTTGTTCATGTTTACAGTATTATTAAATTTTACTTTTAGTATTTAAAGTTTAGCTGCTATTTAAATTTTGAAATGATTCATCATGCATCATAAAATGATTATTTAGACAGTAGTAGATTGTAGGTTGTCGCAGACTAATAATACTTCTTAATTTCTTGACAATGGGCAATGATGACGAGATTTGTTTTTGTGGTGCACAATGATGATTAGATAGTATTAGACTTAAGTATTTTATTTTGTAATTTGAATTTCAAAATTAGTAATAGTTCTAATTTTTATATTTTAATTTATCATTCATGTTTATTCTGAATTATTAAATTTTCTTTTAATTTTTTAATAAATCTAAAAATTAGTTGTCACACTTGTCGTCCCTTGAAAATTTGGGGGTGTGCTCTAGCCGTCTCGAGAACTCGCCCCCCTGTACCCCCGTCCCAATAGCCAGTTGCAACATATAATATATATATATATATATATATATATATATATTATATTGAATATTTTCTTTTCTACCTATTTTTTACACCATTGGTTTTGCTGGTTCTGATTTGGTTTGTAATTTTGGAGAACCCCGGTTCAGTATTTTAACTTTGGTTTAGATTACTTGAGATCGAAGAAATCAGATCACCTCCACTAGATTAAAGATTTACATTTATTTAATAAGATTGTTATTCTGTTACAACTTTTAGCACCATTAGCTTGACTTTCAAATAAATAATTTTGTTAGAACCTTTTAAATTTGTTAATGTCACTATCATCGCAATGTGGCTTCTTACTAGTCTTTGCTTCATTTAGTCAAGTCAGTGACAAGATGTAGAATCACCAAGTCAAGTCAAAGTGGATCTCAGTATTTTAGACTATTTTTCAGACCCTCGAGTCATGATGATTCTTGGTGAAAAAAGTAAAACTCCTAGAGACTCTTCTGTCATACTCCCCACTTGCCAGACTCCTCTAAAACTCTTCAAACTCCTTTGAAACTTGCCAGAGCATATTTTGAGTATTTTTTTCTCTTTACTGAGTCTGAAAAGAGTCTTCTTGAGTCACAGGCCAACTGAGTCTTAAGAGTTTGAATCTGACAACATTGGTGGATCTAGGCCACATTGTTAAGTTATCAAGCTAACTAAAAGTTTACGTGGGCATTGAGTTGACGTTTCTCTGTTGATGTTGATGTTTGAATGAATCGTCCTTTATCAAATGATGTCAAACAAAGAATAGGTTTCCTTTCAGCTTTCCTAGGTGCACATGGATTTCTTATAGGTTTTTCTTTTCTCAAGACATGGATTTTGTATATCCTATGTTGTTTTTGACATGGCATATCTTCATTGTAGTTATGCTATTTAAAAATTGCCACCCAAATAAAAAGTATGAGATATATTTCTTTTAATTAGCTTTTTGTATTTTGAAGTTAACAGAGCAATTGTTATAATGGATTTTGTGGCATGTGTAATTGTATGGTTGAGTATAGTGACTACAATAAAGATTCAAGTTTTGTGGATGTGCAATGGACATGATTTGAGGTTCTTAGTAGTTGTCCTCTTTATCGACCCTAACAAAGTTGTCTCATTACAGGCAAAACATCCCAAGAGTCAAAGAAGGAGACCAAAGTTCTTTCAGAGACTTGTACCTTGCGCAAGATGATTTATGTAGTTCACATTTTTTTATTTTTTTCATGCTCAGCCCGAGCATTGCATTGTATTACACGAAGTGTAATGTAAAAGAGAAACAATGATGAATATTTTCTGTGCAAAACAGCACATTTTCAGAGGGAAAAACTGTTTTGTCCAAGTGGGTATTCATCCACTATACACTCCATAGGTTTCCATCCTGTTCGCGCCTTTTGGATGGTGGGCTTTAATGTTCATTGTTTGATAATGACATGCTTGATGCAAGCATCATAATTGAATCTAAATTCAAAGTTCATGGAAGGTTTTGGTAAAATGAAACGACACATTATGCAAAATCATGGCCAAATAATTTTTGTTTTTCCACATAACCCTTTTCATCTATCATGGTCCTCTACATGCCCACCTACATGCTAGTGGACACCAAGCCCTTGCATGTGTCTAAACAAAATATTGCGTATATTGCCTAGAAAACATTTTTTGAAGATTTAGGAATTAGTGCATATTAGGTTGTTGAGTTCCATTACTTCATAATGAATTGTTTAAATCTGGGAAGAAACAATACATTTCTTATTTCCACTCATAAATTTCTCATGGCTAGTTGCCGTATTGTTGATTATGGGAAATTTTGATTGGTAACACAAAATCTGTTATAATTTTGTAATTATGGATGGAATAGTAGTGCCCATTTTGCACATACTTCATTCCAACACAATGTGCTTATAAGTAGCAACACACCCAAAGCATAGTTCTTGGGAATAATTGTTGGAGAATTGAGCTTCACAAACAATCCCTTGATTTATCTAGAGTTAAAATCTTACCTCTGGCCAATAACCTTTTCCAAGTTTTTACATGAATGCTTATGAGAGTTGATGTGTGATTCACTAAGAATACTCAATGTTTCCTATAGTATTAGCTGCAAATTCTTTGGGAGAGTCTGTTCTCTATTTATTAAAATATATATAGAGAGAAAAGATGTTGATTTCCTTGATCTCTGTTGGATGGAGGATTGCTTGTTGTAAATGTCCTATGATGATAATTTAATGTTACAATTCCAAATGAATTCAATATAAGGAATGAAAAGATAGAATATCATATAAGAAATGCAAACATGGGATTTTCACAAATTATGACCAATTATATCATGGTTTACATGTTTCATAATATGGCTATAGTCAGTGATCTGTGATTTCCATATAAGAACAATGGTTATCATTCTTACCATCTTTCAAATAGTAGATACACATGAACCATTTTTGTGTTCTGAATGCATAGAGTTCTGTCTGGTTTGTTAACTAACCAGAGTTCTGTCAAGGCTAATGCCTGAGGTTGTGATCTTGTTAGTCTTTCTTCTGTGGCCATAGTTCCCGTAACTTTTTTAGAGTATATGCTCTATTGTCTTTAATAAAGTTTCTGAGAAATCAGGAATAGCTTGTTTAACGTAGATTGGAAACCTCTCTCATTTTGTCTTAATATTTTCAAATTCCCTGACTTAACATCCTATATAACGGGAGAGGTGAGTAAATTTGCTTCTTGTTGAAGTCATATTCTCAGATTTGTTCAACTATATAAACATTTGACCCACCATAGATTTTATAGTGTACATTATTAAGATTTCCTCGTTTCATTGGAATCGTTTTTAGCAACCAGATTACTTTCTACCAGGTCTCAAGTTCATTTGAAACTTTTGAAACACTAAATCTTAAAGTGTTTTGTAACTATCATGATATCTTCCAACCTGTTAGGGTTTCACTCTTATCTTCCATTCCAAACACATTGTTTATCTTTTATATCAATAGGTCTTACAGGGCTTATCTCTACCAAAGCCTTGTGGGATTGTCTTACTACACCTTAATGTAATCATGGAGACAACACTAGAGATAATAACAAAGAACATTCATGTAAGTCGTAATATTCATTATTAACCACTTCACTATTAGTTTAAAAAATTTGGAACATTAAAAAAATGGCATTAGATGGTAAATTACATCCATTCTTTAAAATAATCTTGCAATTTTATTATGAATAATTTAATGAAGAAGAAAACTAAATATTTAATGTTTTTCTTGACCTTTTCCAATTTGTAATCACTGAAATTTGATTAAGTAATCTTTAACAAAATTGCAATTTTAAATTGAATTGCTATTTTTAATGTCGAAATGGATTCGGCACCATCAAATGCTCTTTATTGCAACTAGGTTGTGCAATGTTAACATATCGGAATCCCATCAAATTCAAAATAATTTGTGCTAGATTTTACACAAAAATGCTAGTTTTTCTTCTCATTATTTTAAGTAGTGAGAAGAGGCTAGTTCGTAACACTTTTAGGTTGTCTAAATCAACCAACAAAAATATGGAGTGAAATATTAATACTACTTTTTAATATTAATTTGACCTACTCTTTAATAGCAACGCTTTTGGACTATGTTTAAATCAACAACAATAATATTAAGTGAAAAGTCAATACTACTTATTCAAATTAATTTGATCTACCCTTTAATAAAAGGTTGATTTGGCTCATTCAAAAAAATCCATGAAAGGAAACTTAAAGATAAAATGGAAAATTTGATGGATCACAAGATGAAATTTGAAGATAAAATGAAAAAGTTGATGGATCAAAAGATAAAATGGAAAAGTTGATGGATTAAAATATGGAAAGACGAAAAAATAAGGATGGCATAGAGTATCAAGATTTCGTCCACTACAACTGCCCTAGGTAACCTTGGGACCTTGAATTGAATGTCTGCATAGTATATTAGTATGTAGGTATGATAATACACATTGGATTTCAGTCTAAATAAATTAATTCTTTGGTTAGTAAGAAGATTTGTGGATGTTGGAGTCCCGGAGGCAGCACGAAAAAGGTTAGGGTTTCTACAGAGAAGCATGTACCTCACCTACAACATCTTCACATTGACCTAGCTACCGACATCGTGGCGGTCACTGTAACATGAGCAACATCTCCGTAATGGCCTAGTATTTACCTTAGCCCCGTGATTTCTTTACTATTTTACCTGCCTACTACCTGACCTAGGTACGCTGCGACGGTTACACTATTTTCAGAGGCAACTGGTGAAGGTTTTTCTCTAGAACAATAATGGGTTTGGATATTGTCGACTATTCGGAGGATCTGTTGGAAGGTGTCAACATCTGGTCGACTTCGCATACAGCCTCGGAAGGAATGCTGCCCTACTGTGACCTAATGGACACCATCATAGGCTTGCCCTCAATCTTGGGGCCCTCCAGTTCAACAGTGACATTCTACGAGCCCCCTGTTGTTTGGTTGGCACCCTCCTCCCCTCCCCAGTCTCCCTCCCCACTTAACTTTGCAACCATCTATATTAGCCCTAACCCTACGGCTGATACCTCGTATTACCCTCCTCCCCCTCAGTCTGTCGATTCCCTTAACCCTCTTCTCAGAAACCCCTCGAGCTCAACACAAGGGCCTCCTTTGGCGTCTATTACAGTTGCTCCACCTTTTGGTTGCTATGCTACAATCCCCCCACTCTTGGACGCTTTTCCCACGAGCTCGCACCAAAACCTCGAAAACCCTCGTTCAAACCTTTCTTCACGCGAGGAACGGTCGAACTCCTCTGAAGCTGCTACAAGGCCAAGCAAAAAACATAAGTGTTTCAAATCCAAGGCCGAGGATGTCATAATTAGGCTTGGGGAAGATATCTAGTGGGGAGATTCCATGGACACGCGTGACGTTGTCCTAGTTGGAAGGATCTAAGGCAGGAGCTAGATAGCGGCTCGATTGAAGCTTTGGACATCAGAGGTTTAGGGACAGCACCTAGATGATTTGCCTTTTGTTCAAACGTTTATTACAGATTGGTTCGCTCTCTGGTTTGCCAAAGTCGAGCACACGAATTGGGTCTTGTCCTCCTTCTGGCATTTTGAACAAGCCCATGTCCTCCTGTGCCGCTGGAGCCTTCTTTTGGACCTGGAGAAAGAAAAAATAGGAGTTGGGCCACTATGGGTTCAACTTCCTGGATTACCCCTCTAATTTTGGTCGGAGGACACATTTCAGTGCATAGGTAATACCCTGGGCACTTACCTTGAGCATGACAAATCATACTTATCCACTGGAATGATGGCATATGACAATGTTTTTGTACATCCAGATACAAGGGGGGGCGGGGGAGGGGGGGCGGGTCTTCAGGAACATATTACATTTAGTGGAGAACATTATCTCGGCATCAGATTCTATATTACGAGGGGGTTTCGTTCCGCTATAGAAGGTGCCACAAAGTGGGACATCTTTTCAAGGATTTCCCTCTGAATGGCAAGGCACGAGTGGGAGATAAGGATACGACCACTCTGCACAAGAACTCACATGCTCAGGAAAATCTCCCCTCGTTTGATGAGGCAGTGAATCACTCAGTCCAGGTAGCTGCAGAGAAAGCACCTCTAAAAGAATCTAGGAAGAAGCATGGGAAAGCACCATACGGGCCCCCTTCACCTCCTCTTAACTAAAGGGCAGCTGTCAAGGCTACATTCTTCACGGATATGTTGGAATCTTCTTCCTCCTCTACTTATTCTACTACTTCATCTTATTGCATTGCTTCGAATATATTATAGGCCTCTGTTCCATGCTCTCTGCCCCCCATTACCCTAACCTTCCCCACCTTCTCATGCACTCCACCTTCCTTCCTGGAGGTCCCGCACCCCCCCCATCCCCTCCATTCTTGATCTTGACCCTCCATCCTCTAGATCCCTGCTTCTATCCCGGACCTGATCTCAGGCCCCTGATTCCTTGGGCATTGGTCTGATTTCCTCCCCCTCCCCGCCCCCCCGCGCCCCCCCCCCATAAGCAACCTCGAGGCCAACCTACTTATTGAAATTTATCCTTCAAGTTGGGTAAGAAATAGCATTTGGCAGACAACATTCCATTGATTGGGTACTTAGAGCAGTGAATACCCTTGAGCCCCCCTCCCCCCCCATGTAGATGTTATCCTTCAACTGTCGAGGGTTGGCTAGCCATGGGAAAAAATTAGCCCTGCGAAGACTGCTTAACTCTGAGCTAATTGATGTCCTCTTTCTACAAGGAACCCTGGGTCAGGCTAGTGTTATCACACACCTGCTTGAATCTTGGCTCCTTGGGTGGACTTTTCACTCCCTAGATGCAAATGGCTGCTCTGGGGGATTGGCCTTGGGGATAAACTCCTGCTCCATTAGAATCTGTAATATTTGGGGGAGTACTGGACACATCGGGGCGGACATCTACTCTCTTGAACTTGGATCAGAGATCAGGATCATTAATATTTATGGACCCTGTCATAGTAGGGAAAAATATTGTAACCGGTTGCTAAACTCTAACATTCTACAACAGAACAATCTTATTCTAGGGGGAGGCCTAAATTTTTCCATTGGTTTTGCAGAATCATCGGGTCAAAATGCTCAAAGGGACACTCCCTTGGATTTCTTTGAGAACATTCTGGAGGATCATAACCTAATCGATATCCCTTTAGCCAAAATTCAACCTACTTGGAGGAACAACAAAAAAAGAGAGGACAGCCTTTCCAGAAGGCTTGATCGGTTCCTCATAAAGGAGCGTCTGATGAAAATGGGATATAGAAATAGACAGTTGGTCGGTTTTGGGGGCATATTTGATCATAGACCGATCTACCTGAAAATAAGTGGAGGAATGAACAGGCCTAGAGTCCCCTTCAAATTTAACTCTGCCTGGCTAAGAGATGCAGACTACACCAGGTTAGTCACTGAATTTTGGAAGGCCCTTCCCCCCAGAGACCAGAGGGAACATTACAGAAGGATTCGCTCATAACTTGAGGGAATTGAAGAGTCTATCCAAAATATGGGCGCACAAGAAGTGAACATAGGAGGACCTTATCCTCAAGGCTACTAAAGAGGAGATAGAGGTCTTCAAGAATCAACATGGAGGGGTCTACTCCTCCCTAGAACACAAGGACAAGATTACATCCCTACTTGCCAAGAGGAGTCAAATACTAAAGGATTGAGAAGAAAGTTGGCATCTAAGAAGGATAGCTATATGGCTTATGGAAGGGGACGATAATACAAAATTCTACCACAAATTTGTGAATGGGCGCAAGGTTATCAATACCATATGGCAGCTAATAAATGAGCAGGGAGAAACAATGAATACCTTTCCGAGGTTAGCTGCCTTGGCTACATCCCACTTCAAGCATATTTTTAAGGCCCCACAAACTACTACGCTAGCAGAAGTCATGCACACAGCTCAACTGTTTCCCAGGTTTGTCGAACATGATGCTTTGGAACTAACAAAGGAAGTCACACTAGGGGAACTCGAAGCCATGCTAAAATGGTTCAAACGAGACAAAAGTCGGGGCCCGGATGGATGGAATGTAGAATTCTACCTGGCTTTTTTTTATACTCATGGAGAGGACCTCCTAAAAGTTATAGAGGACTGTCGAATAAATAGAATGATGTACAAGGCCTTCAACTCCACCTTCATCGCTCTCATCCCCAAAACTGACAATCCCACCACCTTCAATGACTTACGTCCCATCTCCTTGTGCAATTTCATATACAAGATCATTTCCAAGATCATAGCCAACCTCCTCCGGCCGATCCTGTCCACCCACATCTTAGCTGAACAATTCGCCTTCTTGCAAGACAGATAAATCCATGAGGTTGTTGGAACCGCACAAGAAATCCTGCACTCCATCCAATCGAAGAAAATAAAAGGTATGATTTTAAAAGTAGATCTCTCGAAAGCATTTGACAGAGTAAATTGGATCTACAATAGAATGCTTCTTACTCATCTAGGCTTCCTCTACGAGTTTATAGAATGGATTATGTGTTGCATTACTAATGTATCATTCAGTGTCCTTGTTAATGGAGCGGCATCACCTTTCTTTCATTCTGGGAGAGGTCTGTAGGAATTTACAGGGTAAGTTCCTCATACAGAACACTAAAAGGACACCACTCACAAACAGATCACCGATCAATACACCAGTATTTTGACGTGGTTAAAACCCTCACAGAGGGAAACAGTCCACGGCCTGCGCTAACGTGGCTACTATAGGCAATTTATTAATAAAAGAATGAAAATTTACATAAGCTTCTCTCATAGACGGATTACCGGAACAATGACCCTCCATGCGCTTTAAATAGAACTCATGGACCAATCGGGTGTCAAGCCACGGATCAAGTGTCGGTAATACCGAGGAGAGAGTGAACCATCAGATCACTACATATCGTGACCGTCGGATTGTAAGTTACAAAATGTACAACGGTAAAGAAACACACTTTACAAACACACTTTACCTAACTCTATACTAGACCAAGTTGAACTTAACTATTTCCTATGTGTCGGAATATCCTAACATCCCCCCTTAAGAACAACTTGGGAAAGGATTGAAGGATTTACAAATATGACACAATAGGAGAAGGAAGGAGGCACTAGAGCCTATCCCCCCTTAGTGACAACTTCCTGAACTCCAAGCATATATCGAAGTTTATTGAACTTCGCCTCTGTGAGAGCCTTTGTGAAGATGTCTGCAACCTGATCATGTGTTGAACAATATTGCACTTCAAGAACATGGTCATGAATGAGCTTTCTGATGAAGTGCATGTGAAGTTCAATGTGTTTGCTGCGCTGATGCTGAACTGGATCTTTGCAAAGCTGAATGGCATTTTGATTATCACACCAAAGTGG